>VTPC01091279.1:0-134911 GCA_011009095.1 Ignelater luminosus
TTTTTTTTTATTAAACAAAGGTTCTGTAAACAAGATGGTGGGTTAAAATTAAATACATTATTGAAAAAATTATATTACATAACTAAATATAGCAGGGCGAGAGGGAAAATTTCGTCGAGCATTTTATGTTTGTAGTGCGATGTTCAATATCCTAGATGCGTGTACCGAAATAATCTAGTCGAGTCCAGTATTTAATCAATTCTGTCATTTCTATGTGTAAATAAGCGTGCCATGCAGATCATGCAATTAATTTTTGTTTTTTTTTTGTTAATTCCAGTAAATAATACAATCTAGTCTGAGCAATGTTTAAAAAATACTCCCTAACTTTTTTATTTTCATGACCTACTATCACAGTAAAACATATTTGTTAAATTTAACAAAAATTTATTAAATAATTTTCCTCCAGGAGGTCGACTAATTATTTTTGTTAATTAAACAAAATATTTTTTTGTTGTTTACTTAGTAAATATATTTGTTGAAATGTTCTCAAAACTGTTGCTTTTGTGACAAACTTAGTTTAAATTGCTTTCATGGTGAGTAGATTGACACAGAGAAGTGGGCATAATAAAGTTGCTGCTTTTTTGATTTTTATGTGTTCGTATTCTGCTTTTTTACCTAATATTATACAGTGTGTCCAGTTTAAAATGACCTACATGGGAATATTGGAAACGGTAATACTCGTCGAAACAAGGTTGGTTAAATAGGAAAAAAGTTTCGTACTTATATGCCAATGAATAATCTATGGTTACATTAACAAATATCTGCCCCGTTTCAAACGTACAGGATTAAAACCAAAAAAGTGCATTTTCTAAAATCCTGATTTATTTATTTGTTATTACAGATAAATGTACAATATTTTTAGAAACTAAATAGTCGCTAATGAGGATTTCAAAAACGACTTCAAAAAAATGCTAAGGTTTCTAGATTTCACGTACTTGTATCCAACTTTTGTTTTTCTTATGGGCGCCATATTGGATTTTTACATTTTTGAAATCGTCATAAATAGAGATTATCAACCATGTACAATATGACTATGTTTAAAGAAGAGAAAGTACAAGAAAATACAAAATTAAGATTTAACCATAGTAGGTCTTGAGGGTTTCAAATAATAATTTGCAAACAAATGAGTGAAAATACTAATTAAATTAATTTTAGTTAATATTAATCTAAATGTTCAAATAAACCTGCATTCTGCCATATGTACTTTCTACACCGATTCAAAACTGCTTCACAAGACTGTCTTAGCATCACCGGAGTAATTCAGTTTACTGCTTCAATGACTGCTTGTTGTAAGACATCCACTGTTGCGTATTGTCGTGAACAAACTTGAGTTTTTAGATAACCCCATACAAAAAAATCAAGAGGCGTAATATCTGGTGACCTTGCGGGCCATCTTATTGGTTCCCGATTTCCAATCCAATGATCAGGATATTCATTATTTAAAAAATTCGTAATTATTTGAGCATTGTGTGCAGGTGCCCCATCTTGCTGAAAAACATGTTTTGAAGGGTTGCAAGGGGAAGTTCCATGAGACGATCTGCTACATTTGTTTGTAAAAGATGAAGGTATTTTTCAGAATTATGGTTTTTATTAAAGAAAAACGGTCTAACGATGTGACTACCAATTATACCTATTCAGACATTAAATTCTCAACTAATCTGCTGTCTTACTCACTCATTCATTTATTTGCAAATTATTATTTGGAAACCTCAAGGCCTACTATGGTTAAATCTTAATTTTGTATTTTCTTCTACTTTCTCTTCTTTAAACATAGTCATATTGTACATGGTTGAAAATCGCTTTTTATGACGATTTCAAAAATGTAAAAATCCAATATGGCGCCGATATGAAAAACAAAAGTTGGATACGAGTACGTAAAATCTAGAAAGCCTAGCATTTTTTTTGAACTCATTTTTGAAATCCTCATCAGTCGCTATTTAGTTTCTGAAAATATTGTACGTTTATCTCTAATAACAAATAAATAAATCAGGATTTTAGAAAATGCACTTTTTTGGTTTTAACCCTGTACCTTTGAAACGGGGTAGATATTTATTAATGTAACCATAGATTATTCATTGGCATATAAATACGAAACTTTTTTCCCATTTAACCAACCTTCTATCTACGAGTATTACCGTTTCCAATATCTTCATGTAGGTCATTTTAAACTGGACACACTGTATATGATGTTATATTTATTTGAATTTCTTCTATATGTAAAGGAGAAAATCATTTACGTTCATTACCTTAGTAAAATCATTAAAGTCATAGGTTTTCTTTTGTTCTTTTAATTTTAATTCAAGAGAGTGATGAAAATTAACGCTGACATAAAAGTAGGTCTCTGTTCAAAATCAAGTATTCCTACAGTCTCTGCTTTCACTTTTGCAGAATTAGCAATATAAACCAGAAATGAAAGAAAAGTTCAAGTTTTATTTTGGGCCGAGCAGTAATGACAAAAGACGCTTACTGTTTTTTCTTTTTTTCTTCCATGTATCGCGATGAAACAATAGATATTTGTATATTGGGTTACTGGTACAAAAGATTCATTATAGAATACCACTAATTTATTTGAAAAACTTTTATATACACTATGAATCTTATTTTTCTTTATAATATATTCTGACCATTTTATACATAAGTTGCAGGTAGGGTTTAGGTAGTCTTTTTTACGGTCGTAGAGGTTCATTACTTCACATTCTTCACACTCTTTGTAATCGTATAAAATGAATATTCTCTCCTGCAACTAATTCTTTATGTTTCATAAGAACATTTCAAGGGTATTTGTCAACAAAATCTGTATGCATAAATGAATATTGTCACATCACTTCGTAGGTACCTAACATGTGGTATGTGGTGCATGTTTTCGTCGATACTGTGGACATTTGGGTGAAAACCATTAATATGAGTTGACACTAACATAGGACATATTTTGTTGCTTGGAATTTACTTTCCTTTTATGTCTTTTTGGGGAGTTAAAAATTCCGGCTTCATTTTATGAAAAACGTTAAATGTTATCTTGTAGTTTTTCTTATTCTATCCTGAAGTGGCAGGAAAAAAGGTTTTGCATACAGTGGTTTGCTCTCCATTTTCCAGAGTTAGCCTATAAATAAAAGTTAGTTGCCCCTGAGAATCTTCAACAGTTTTTCCTCTTAGTAGGCATGCGGGAGCAATTGTTAAGAATAAATGATCTTTGGTATTGGTATTCTTCATACATGCTTTTCCAAGAATCTTCACTGAGGAGTTTAGAACAACGCTTCTTACACTTTCCCTTGCATAATTCTAGAATGTTATGTCTGCTGATATATAACTTCTTGGCTTTTTTTGTTTTGTCAATTTTTTTCGTTTAACACCTTGCTTTACTAAATTTCCATTTCTCAGAACGTTGTTCTGCATTTCTTCATGTTCGAATTCAATTTCAAAATTATCTTCTTTTATGCTACTAATTAAATTAATTAATTCTATTCAAATTATCCTTTTCAGGAAAATGATATATTTTTTAGATTAATTATTGTTGGATCCAATACTGAAAGATTAGCATTGATTACATCCACCTCATTGATAAGCATTGGTTGTTCATTATTGTCCATTTGTTAGTTGTGATTCGCTTGCGTATAATCAGATTCATAAACATTGGTGTTTAATTCTTGTTTCTTGTTGGGAGTAAGTGCACGTTCCGTGGAAATGAATACATGCTTACTACATCTTGACGGCTTAAATTCTTTTCAGCACTGACATTTTCAAGTCATTATCATGATAATCAGAGTGAAGATTTTTGTCAGAACTGGTTAAATTATTGGGCGGGTGATTTAAATGTAATAATTGCAATAATTTTGGTCCTCTTGACATTCGAAAAACTTCTTTTAAGTTAGGTACTTAGCCGAGAAGTTTTACATAACATATGTAATGTAATATTAATTCACTAAGTAGTTATGAAGAATATAAAGACATCCTTTTTGCAACTATTGAGTTTGGATAAACTGCAATAATAATCTTGACCTTTGTTAATAAAAAGCTTTAATGTTAAGTTTAGTACTTATAATTTAAAAATTTTATCTATTAACTTTGCAACTTTTAGAAAAAAATTATGTTTATTTCATCATTCAAGTTCTTTTTTTTACGTTTACGTTGTAAACAAAATTCAACTTTGATGCCTAAATAAACAAATACCTATTATTAGATTTGCACATTACACAGAAACGTGGTAGTTACGAGGGTGGTCTCAAAAGTTTCCGACCTAACAAAGATACAAGACATTTTTTCTGAAATTTTTTTTTTATTTTTCAACATAGTCTCCTTGTAACTCTACACACTTCTCCCAGCGATGCTCCCATCTCTGTGACCCATCCAAATAGTACTCGGCATTTTTATCTGCAAAATAATTGTTCACAAAGATGATTGCCTCTTCATTTGACGAAAATCTTTGTCCTCCGAGCGCAATTTTTAGATGAGGGAACAAAAAGAAGTCGCTTGGGGCTAGATCTGGTGAGTAAGGCGAATGGTCAAGCAGTTCAAACCGTAATTCGTGGATTTTCGCCATGGCAACCGCTGAGGTGTGAGACGGTGCGTTGTCTTGGTGAAACAGGATTATCTTTTTCTGCAAATGTGGCTGTTTTTTCGCAAGTTCTGCCTTCAGCTTGTCAAGTAATGATGCATAGTATGCTCCTGTAATGGTTTTTCCTTTTTGAAGATAATCGATTAAAATAACTCCATGACTATCCCAAAAAACAGTCGCCATCACTTTCCCAGCCGAAAAAACAGTTTTTGCTTTTTTTGGAGCCGGTTCCCCCTTTGCAGTCCACTGTTTGGACTGTATTTTTGTTTTGGGCGTATAATGGTGTATCCAAGTTTCATCTACAGTAATTAATCGGCGCCAAAACTCGGATTTATTTCGCCTAAACTGCGCCAAAAGAGCGTTGGAAATATTCATTCGAACACGTTTTTGGTCTAACGTGAGCAAACGCGGCACCCAACGCGCGGACAGCTTTTTCATGCCTAAATGTTGATTTAATATGTGACAAACACGTTCTTTTGACATGTTCATAACCTCTGCTATCTCTCTCACTTTAATTCGGCGGTCGTCTAGCACCATTTGGTGAACTTTGGCGATGTTTTCGTCGGTAGTTGCAGTTTTTGGACGTCCCGAACGTTCATCGTCTCCCAAGCTCTTACGGCCACGTTTAAATTCAGCAGCCCAAAATTTCACTGTGGTAAATAATGGTGCCGAGTCCCCATACACAGAATCCAACTCATCTTTTATTTGCGAAGGCGTAATGCTTTTCAAAAACAAATATTTAATGACAGCTCGATACTCGATTTTGTCCATTTTCACAAAAAAACTCACATCAACTTACTCAAACGACTGTTACATAAAAACTGCACGTCCAAAATGGCTGAAACTTGGGTGAGTAACTGTCAACAGATGAACAACGAAATTCAGCAGCTTTTATTTACGAGTGCTGCCATCTTCACGTTGAGGTCGGAAACTTTTCAGACCACCCTCGTACACCTACAAAGCGGAAAGCAGTAGCTGCAATACTAACTGAATGTTGCCAATTTGTGATAAATCAGAAAATCGTATAGGCAATAACCAAATTTGCCTTAATAATTTGCTGGAGTACATTTTATACTGCTTTTCTACATTTTAATACATAGAGAAAGCTCAGAAGAATCTAATGGATACCAATATCTTAATTTTTTACTTTTTTTGTGGTTTTGCGTTCTTTCTAAACACGACAGTATAAGAGGTTCATAAAACCACATTTTAACCTAAACAATTGATTTTGTTAATATCGCAGTGGCAATTATCAAATTGTGTAATAAATTTGGGTTTTCTACCATTAGCCATTAGTTAAAATTAACAAAATGATTTTGTAAGTTACACAAAATAGTTTTACTTTAACTTACTAGTGGCTTTGAAAACTAATATTTTCGACTAAATAAAAAATGCCAGTCAAGTTATATAAAACCACCAATATACCATTAAAAGCAAGAAAGAAACAAGGCTTCATCTAATCGAGAAATTTGAAGCGCCCAAGTTAAATGCAGAAAATATTAATTTTTGAATTAATACTAACTTGGGTTTGTTATTTGAATAATTTGAATAATTTAAATTAGCAAATATTGGGGTTAAAACAACATAGTACCTTACGGTTATTTTTTTCCACAAAATAATTTGTTGACTTGTACTAAAACAATTCTTGTTTACATTTTTAACAAATATATTTTAGCAAACTGTGCTCATCAAATTTATTTAGTCAGCAGTGGTAAAATAGTAGTTAAATTAACAAAATAAATATTAACAAACAAAAATTCTTTTCTGTGAGGTGTATTGTAAAATCTTCTTTTCAAAATATTGTATGGTGGACTACACAGTAAAAAACTCGGGAGTGGTAAAAATGATTAACGGA
Source organism: Ignelater luminosus (assembly GCA_011009095.1). Taxonomy (NCBI): domain Eukaryota; kingdom Metazoa; phylum Arthropoda; class Insecta; order Coleoptera; family Elateridae; genus Ignelater; species Ignelater luminosus. Next base: position 6,408 of record VTPC01091279.1, read on the forward strand.
GTGATTAATTTTCTGAGTGTTAATTTTAAATATGGTATAAAATCTAAAATGTTTTTTACAGTAACACAATTGGGCCGGTTGCACAAAAGTAATTCGATCAATTGATCAATTAATCTTTTGCTAAAATGACTATTAGATAAAATTTAAAAATGAGTTGCACAAAACAGAAATTAAGTTTGATTAATTAATCATCTGCAACTTGTTAAGTATGTTTGGCAACAGTGCAAAACTATAAACATCTGACTATTGTCTGTTATGAAAATTAGAAAATATGTTTGAAACGGTTGCGTAAAGATTTCATTACATAAATCAGTTGAGAATGAAAAGTATTTCTTATGTCTAAAATTAACTTAAGGATATCGAAAACAGAGTCTTTAATTATTTACATTTTGTATTCACAATAAATGCCATCACTGAGCAAACACAGTGCCTAAAAGTACATTACGTACAAGATCATTCTAGTTTGCACCCGGTACTAGCCTCAAGTCTTCGATAACATTTTCAACAAGAAGACTATTTTTTTGTTGCAGTTCTATTGCAGCATCATGTGAAGGTTCGGCATCATTATGGTCCAATGCAATATTATGGAGAACAACACAAGCAACAATCACAGCCAAACAATGTTCTATTTTTATTCTAAAACCTTCTGTCAAGCACGAGAATCGTTGCTTCAGAACCCGAAACAATGTTTAACTGGATTTCTTTTGAAAACGTGAGCATGATTGTGCGCTTCCTGGACTGAAGTGGTGGGATTTACAAATGGTGTTAATAAATACACGTTAAAGAGATAACCATTGTCGCCTAATAAGTATCAGCTTTTATATCGTCTTTGTTCAAAGTCCACGGCTAGAGGACTATCATTAAAGATAGTACTATCACGCACAGAACCAGGCCATCGTGTAATAATGTGTAGAATTCTTAAATGGGCATCACATACAGGGATGTTGCGGATGCAATTTTTTGATATCCGCGGATACGGATGCGGATGCGGAATTTTGAAGCCTCACATCCGCGGATGCGGACCTTAAGATTTTTTTAAAATGCAGAAATAAAATAAAAAATAATATTTTTAATGAAATTTACCTGCCTCAGCTTTTATCTTCTAGAATTGTTTTTCTTTATTCGAGCTTTCAAACAAATTAAACTCTTCTGGATGCATCGATTTTAAATGATTTTTCAAAGACGTTGCCAGAGTAGGTTTTATTGCATATTTTACAATGAGCCTTAGATTGGTCATTTTCATCTGGTTTAAAATAAGTCCAAATTTCACTTCTAGTCGGTGACGACATTGTAAATTTACTTTTTTATTAAACTATTAACTTTAGAAAACTCGCTTAACACAAAATCACAACACTCAAAACGCACAACACTCAATAACTGAAACATTCATACGATAAGCGCAGGCTCAATAACGTTATGATTGAGTTACGAAAAACAAATGATAAACAATAACAAACGCGTCGGATCTTGTCGCCGAAATCACCGCTCTTATTGGTCAATCAGCACGTGCCGCCGGTATCCGCATCAACATTCATACAGATGCGGATGCAGATGTTCAAATCGATGCGGAAGCTCCGCAATTACGGATGCGGATGCGAATATCCGCAACATCCCTGATCACATATAACTTGTGTATTAATAGAAAAAAAAAACACCTTGTATATGACTCTGCGAGTGGACTTCCTGGTGACTGGATTCGAATGGCGTCTTTATTTCTTGCATAGTTACAAATCTAGCTTTGTTTCTTGCAATACAACGCGTTACCTTTGCCACTACCCTGTACACTGTAGCCTTATGCATATTGAAGCTGTCTCCAATTACTTGCTGAAAAACATCTGTGGCGGAAAACCTCCAATTTAGCAACAATTGATTAATGGGACTAATCGCCTTGTTTCTGAACGTTCGTGGTTTGATCTCGTCTGCAAAGAAATATAGAATTTCTATAACAGTTTCTTTCGCAAATCTAAATATCATTTTAAATTCAAAATCATCCAATTCATTCCATGGATTATTGCGGTCACAGATCATTCTGATTTTGAGAGGTTCCTCCTCTTCATCAAAAGACAAGCAAGACAAAGAAGAAAGGTCTGACATAATGTAACTGTTAAAAAAAAGCTAGTATTGGAAAGAACAAATAGATAGCTATGTATTTGAGCGTTCAATAAAAGCATTTTTAAAATACGATTTGATAATAATTTGTTACTTACCTTATAATTTCTTAACAAAAACTAGAATCAATTCACTACAGCTGCACCAAAAACTTAAATATTACAAAAATCAAACAAAAAACGACAATAGCATTAATTTAGACTAGGTAAAAACTGATAAAATAATATTTTTTTAGAATGCAATTTCAAAATGTCACTACTAATCACTGGTTCACCTGTGATTAGCTTGAAATTCGATCAAATCACTCTAATCATTTGATTATCTTCAGCAATTGTATTGTGCAACACATTTTCCATTTAAGAAATTATGAAATTGGCTTAATCATGGGATTTTTGTCATAATATTTAACTATTTGATCAAATAGCTTAATTGTTCGTTCAAATCATTTTGATCGATGATCAAATGGTTGATCAATCAAACAAGTATTTAACAAAGCTTTGTGCAACCGACCCTTAGTATTAAAAAGACTGCATAAGAAACTTAATTAACCTTTTGAATGTATAAAAACTGTTTTGAGTATAAATACACTATTTTGATTTAAAAATTATTTTCGAAAAAAGAAATATAAATGGATGGCACGTTGAGCCATTGTTTCCATTAGATGTCGCCTAAATCTACTCATGCTAGAGTTCCTACATAATATTAGTTATAAGAGTTAGGACATGTGGAGCCAAAAATCAAAACCACTTGATTTTAATGGCATTTGTTTTGAATTTTTATACTTTAGCACGACGTAAGTTATTGTCAAACAAATTATGAAACGTCAAATTTAAGGTTATAATTATTAAGAAAATTGTAATAACAGTCAAGAAAACATGTTAAAACTAGAAAATCAACTTTGAATATAAAGACAAAAGGAAATAACTATTAAAATATCAACTAGTTTTAACAGTTTTTTCATGGCCATTTTATCTGCCTGAGCAAATAGCTTCATTTTTTCATTTAATTACTAAATGACTGGGTAAATATTATTGAAACAGGCAAACAGTGTCTACCTAAATCCTAAATAATCTTTAGGCACATGTAAGTAAATAAATAATGTTTTGTAAGATATTTATGTATTTCCGGTTACTATACCTCTTGTAGTATAGTTGTAAAAGCATTAATTAATCTATTTTATGTTACAGTAGATAACTAAACCAAATGCAAAAATGAGAAACTGCAAAATGTCGAGTAATTTTATTTAATTCAAGATCAAGAATTATAATTTTAAAGAAATAAAACATTAATTTACTAAAAGATAGGTTAGAATCTCGAATACCATGTGCAATGCACAATATTAATGTATTACTTCTTGTTTTAGGTTTTAAGTAGAAGATAAATTAAGAACATGTTCTAAGAATGTTAATAGTAAACACATTAAATGTATTTTGAACAAAGGAAGGTGACCTGAAACATAAAAACTATCAAGATTTTGATTTCAAAATATGAGATTTTTGAATAAGATTATCATAAATATTCTTCGTGTGCCTATAAACAACTGTAATACTAGAAATAATAATTTTATTTTATTTAGTATATTTGTATAATAGTTAACAATAATAATGTTGTATCTTTACAATAAACACCAATCTTTATTATAAACATTTATTAACATGCAAGAAAATACATTTTTTATTTATAACATGTTCTTGTTTCTTAACATAGTAACTATGGTAACTACTAACTTTTACCAACCTAAATACATGTTTTATAAAAGTAACTGGCTGTTGCCAACTATACAACATCCCCCCTTTTCACACATAGATTTAATAATAATCTTTTAAATATGTAGGCTTCTTTACTATGCGCCCAGATCGTGTGACTTGTTTAGAGCGATTTGTGGTATCTTGGCCACTGACCAGTTCCTGTCCTGTATTACCTTCTAAGTTTTCCTCAAAGATAACATTCTCTTTCTCTTTAGGAACTTCATTGCCAGTATCTGAGAAATCAGGCGACACATTACACTTATTAAGTGAATGCCTTAAATGAAATGGGAAATAGGATCTAGGTGCTGCAGCACAGACTACTTTAGCAGGAGACCATGTTTTGTCGTGTAGATTTTGTACCACTACATCATCCCCCGGTTTATAACTTTGTCTGTCATGTGCAGTTTTATTGTAATAACTTTTTATTTTCTCTGACTTTTTAAGTAACTCTTGCTTGGCATTAGTTACTAACTTAGGTTTTAAGATTTCCTCAATGCTTGGTATTTTAGAACGCAACATTCTGCTCATGAGTATTTGCGAGGGACTATAATTAAGTCCTGCTACAGGGGTATTCCTGTAATTTAACAAGGCCAAATGAATATCCGAGCCACTATTTTTACATTTCCGCATCATTTTCTTGACAATGCCCACAACTTTCTTACTTAACCCATTAGATTTTGGGTAATTGGGGTTTGAGTGAATTCATTGAATATCATAACTGTTTGCAAACTCTTTGAACTTAAAACTTGCAAACGGCATGTTATCACTAACAATGTACTGGGTATACCATGCACTGAGAAAATATTTTTTAATTTAATTATTACCGAATCAGCTGTTTTATCTCTTAAGTGTTTTACCTCAATCCATTTTGATAAGTAATCAATAACTACTAAATAATCATGCCCATCAAAATATAGAATATCCATACCTACTTTTATAAATGGTAGGGCTGGAAGTTCATGGGACATAAGAGGTTCTTTTATGTTGGTAGGTTTAAATTTTTCACAAGTCTTACAAGAATTTATAAGATTCTCTACGTCCGATGACATACCATACCAGTATAACAAACTTCTAGCTCGTTTCTTACACTTAGTAATACCGAAGTGTCCTGCATGCACTAGTGTTAACATTTCCTTCCTTAATCCTACAGGTATAACAACCTTATTATTCAAGTAAATTACATTGTTTTTAACATAAAGGTTATTTTTAAGTTTGAAAAAATTTTTAAATTCAGGATCTATAATAAATTTATCATTTTGTGGCCAACCTTGTGTACACCAGTCTACTACTTGTTTTAAATTTTTGTCTTGTGCTGTAGCACTTTCTAGCTGTTTAAGTCTAGCATCTGAAATTGGTAAGTCTATTTCTAAACAGTGAACTACATCATTTAAAATTGGATCATTTTGTGCATTGTCTGTTAAATAGTTTCTGGATAAGAAATCTGCCACAAACAATTTGCTACCAGGTACATATTTGATATCTATCTCATATTTAAATAATTTGAGAACCATACGTTGCAATCTGGCACTAATGTTATTTATGTCTTTCTGGACTATTGAAATGAGTGGTTTATGATCAGTCTCTATTATGATTCTCCGACCATAAATAAACTGATGGTATTTTTCTACGGAAGCACAAATTGCAAATAATTCCTTTTCTATTGGTGCCCACCTTTCTTGACAGTCAGTAAGACTACGCGAATGAAACGAAATTGGTTGTCCATTTTGTAATAGACAAGCTCCTATTCCTGATTTTGAACTGTCAGTTTGCAACGTGATAATACTGGTTTTATCTAATATGGACAAAGTAGGTGCATGGCTCAATTTTAGTTTAATATTTTGGAATGCTTGTGCTTGAGCCTCACCCCAATTCCACACTGTGTCTTTTTTCAAAAATTCACGTAAAGATGCAGTAGTTTGAGAATAATGTGGAATAAACTTACTTAAATAGTTCGTCACTCCTAAAAACTTTTGGAGTGCTTTTACATTCTTAGGCTCATTTAAAGTTATAATTGCTTTTACATGTTCAGGATCAGCATTTATACCTGTTTTTGAAATTATTAATCCTACATACTTAACATATTCTAACTTATACTGTAATTTCTTAGGATTAAATTTTACATTACATTCTTTTGCTCTTTGAATTACCTTTTTCATAACCTCATCATGATCTTTACTATTTTTCCCAACTACAATTAAGTCATCAAATTAGACCTCGACACCTTAAATATCTCCAAATATTTTCATATTGATTTTCTGCAAAACCTCGGGAGCTGAGGATATGCCAAATGGCATTCTTTTAAAACGATATTTTCCGTAAGGAGTGCCAAATGTACTCATATAGCTGCTAGTTTCATCGAGTTCTACTTGGAAAAACCCATCTTTTAAATCAAGTACACTAAATACTTTTTTACCTGCTAGGCTATTACAGATTTCTTCTGGTGATGGTATTAAATACCTCTCTCTTATAATATGTTTGTTTAAATCATTAGGATCTAAGCACAATCTCAATGACCTGTCTGGTTTTTCTACGATTACCAAGTTATGACACCAACGTGTAGATTTGCTAACTTTAACAATAATATTTCTTTGCTCTAAGTTTTCTAAGGTGTCTTTTAATTTGTCTTTAATAGCTTCAGGCACCCTACGAATTGGTTTCACAACTGGTTCTGCGTTCTCTTTTAACTCTATCTTATATTTTCCTACTTTCCCTAAGCCTGTAAAGACTTCCTTATTTTGTTCTATAAATTTTTCTTTTGCTTGACCCTCTACTTGATTTACCTCTACAGTATGCACCATTTTAATCAAATTTAATCTAATACAATCTTGTAACCCTAGTATTGGTGCTGAATTTAATGTTACTACTAAAAATTTTATTCTTGCATCTGCATTTTTTACTTTACAGTTTAATTCAACAGATCCTTCTGGTTTTAATCTATTGCCATTATATACAATTAGCATTGTTCCAGTTTCTTCTAAACATAAATTGTTATTTTTATTTAACTTAACAAAATATTCATAAGGCGAAGTGCTGCATTCTGCTCCTGAATCTAATTTGAATGAGATTTTTAAATCTCCTACCTGAATATCCTGGTACCACTGTCTACCTATACTGTCGACAGATGTATCTGACTTTCTTTTTACCTTTTCAATTTGATTTTTACAATTTCTTTCCTCAAGTATTACATCTAAACTAAAACTCTCTTGATCTTCTTCTGTTATTTCATTTATTTTTCTTCCCTCTTTCTTCTTCACTTCTCTTTGGTTTCTTGTTTTACACATTGCTGCAAAGTGGTTTTTGTTTTTACATACTGCACACACTTTTCCAAATGCTGGACACGCTTTTCTTTTATGCACTTTCCCGTACCTTGAGCACTTGTAAGGTTCCTTAAAAGTTCCGCCTTTATCTTATTTCCTGTTTATTTTATTTTCTTTTAATGTTACTGCTGCCACCTCTGCTTTTTCTTTCATAGCCCTGGCTTGCGTTTTTCCTGTTTCCGTTGCTTTACATTGGTTTATGGCTTTTCCTAGCGTTAAATCTGTTTCTCTTAGTAATCTTTCTTGCAACACAAGGTTATTGGTGCCTATTACAATCCTATCACGGATTAGTCTTTCTTCCTGGTCGCCAAACTCACATTTTTTGACTTGAAGCCTCAAGTCGGTTAGGAAATGTTCAAAACTTTCTTCAGGCTGCTGTGATCTGGTGAAGAATTTGAAACTTTCTGTGATTACGTTTTTTCCTCGGCGTACAGTAATTTTCAAATGCTGTTACGATGCTTTCAAATGTGTTATTTTCATCGGTTAATTTGAAAGTATCTAAAATATCCTTGTCTCTTCGCCAGCTACGGTCATGAAAAGCCCTATTTTGCGTTCATCACTCGCATCGGAGAGACCTGTTGCCTGTAAATAGTAATCAAATTGTTGTTTGAATTTCTTCCAATTGGTGAAAACTAAAGATTGCGGCGATTTAAAGTTTGCTAAACCTTCCATCGTTGATTTATAACCTCACTTTTTCGTTTTTGTATTTTTGTTTACAGTTGTGTACACTAAGTACTTAATATCTTTTTTGTTATTTTTAACACTTTTCTTCTGACACCATGTTGTATCTTTACAATAAACACCAATCTTTATTATAAACATTTATTAACATGCAAGAAAATACATTTTTTGTTTATAACCTGTTCTTGTTTCTTAACATAGTAACTATGGTAACTACTAACTCTTACCAACCTAAATATATGTTTTATAAAAGTAACTGGCTGTTGCCAACTGTACAACAAATAACAATATAAAAGCTGAAATATTTTTGATATCGGTATGAAACTGTTAAATACACATAACCTCAATGATAAGCTGAATGCTGTTTATTATTATTATTTGCCTGAGCAGTTGAAGTTTTTCCAGGAAAAAACTATTTTTTTACACAATTGTATTTACTAGTGACTTAGGTATATACGCCAAATATTAGATACAAATAAATGTTTTAATTTTGTTTATGTCTCATTGCCACACTTTTTATGCATGCTGGTGTTTTAGTGTTTTCTTAGGTATATTCTGGATAATTCTTGCTCTATAAATTCTGTAACTGTATAAGTAATGAATCTATTGAGTTTTGGTTTTATATTATGGCGTCTTATATTTTTAGTTCCTGTAATTTTCCAGCCTTGGTTTATGGTTGACAAAAAATTTTGTTATTCTTCAAAACCTTTATTTATTTTTCTCATTCACTTTATTTTGACTTTTTTTTGCTTGAGAAAATATTGCAATTTTCATTCTGTTCAGTAGTACACTGAAAAGTTAAATAATGTAGGAATCATGTAGTATTTCAATATCTTTCCCTTTTTTATTAACCACTGATCTTGAGTAAAATGTTTATTACTACATAATTTACTACCTAGTATGTTATACTTTTTCATTTTGCCACGTTTTGCTATTATCTACCCAAACGTTTCTTCATTTTTCATTTAGACAATTAAAAAAAACTAAATGTCAAAATGACAAAAGTTTTAAAATTGAAATTAAAAAAAACAAATATTCCATGATATCTGGTTCCAACCAATCAAAATGGATCACCAACATGTCCTAACTCTTCTAACAATAGGAACTCGACTCGTGCTGTTAATGTTATATTAGTGTTTCTATATAACCAGCATGGAACTTACAGGCAAGCTTTCATGATCATTATTCTTTAGTAATGGATCCAAACAAGGACGAAACGATCGTCTAGAGGTATGATGGTCAATGCTTGCATAATTTAACATTTCTGGGAAAGAGAAAATCTTGTCTTCATATGCATACACTGCGTTCAGCGTAATGTACAATCGCTTGAATGTAAATGAATACTAGTTTGAGTGTAAGTACACTACTTTCAGTGTAAAGGTACACTACTTAAAATGTAAATATACCCTCACATATTTATCATATTAACCTACTGTCATTAACACTCGTAAGTGTGGTCCTCTGGGCACCACTCAAAGTATTATTTGAGTGTTAAAATAGAAAAGTTTTTACTGTTGTGCATATTTGGTAAATTTTTAATACTTCCAAACATAAACGTTTCAAACTTATGTTGTTAAAAAGCTCCTTAAATCCTCTTTATGATTGGCTAAGTCAAAACTTACTTTCATTAAAAAAATTTTAACTGGAAAAAATGCCAGCAATCTCGAGAAAATCAGAATTTTTGAATTTTTCTTTATAACGAACAAAAGATGGTTAAATGAAGTTTTCACCTCTGGATTTGGTTTGAAAAATTAGGAGAGTACGGTGCAAATTCCATCACTCTATCTTTATAATAATAAGATAATAACCGAATTACCCCATCAAAAATGGAACACACTGTACACCTCATCAATTAGCTTTATTATTTCGAAATTGTCAATATGTCTCTGTTTTAAAATACCTTAAGTGCATATTTCTTTGTAAATTGTATCTTTAACTCGTAAATATTTGGATATTCCTAAACTGAGAATAAATAAAATAGGTACTTAAAATTTCTCATATCGTATTTCATTCATTTTATTGCTTCCTAATTATATATCTACTAAATGGTTAAAAGCTCTTACGAAAGTGGACAGGAAGTTGATTTCAAAATGCTCACTGAGAGAGTAGGTACCGATAATTGCATTTAGGCACACTTTGAAAACCTTTCAGATACGACATGATATCAAAAAGCTGTATCATATTGAATAAGGTCAAAAATTGTAAGGTGCTACAGAGAGAGGCTTTATTTCTTTTTATGCAATTACTTTGCAATAAGATTACTTTTGGTGGTAATAAATTAACTACTGAATACTTTTAAAGAAATTTGTAGAGTTATAAATAGAAACTCAAATTCGTATAAAGAACAAGTGATAAACAAGTAATAAATCCACCTTGTTGCCATGCAAAAAAATAGCTATTTATGAAATAAGTTGCGAAATGAATGTTTTACCCACTAGACGTAAAGATCTAGGCCTCAGTGGACAACACGTCGAATGCGTAAACATCACATTTCGCACGTATTGCATACAAGAGTTTTTCTACAATAGTTAAAAACATTATAAAAACAGATATTTTAAAAAATGACATTTCTAATAATTTCTATGCTTCTGTCACGATTATCTTGAATTATTTATAAAATTAATAGTAAACAAATAACAACCGAAACATGTTGGTTGCCTGGTAGTTATTATATTTGATTTGGTGCTAGTGTGCTGTGCTAATATGCTGCAAAGATATAGGAAAAATTGTAAAAAGTTGATATTAACCAGTGAAAAAAAGTTGGGAGTGATTCAACTCTTAATGTTGAAAACGCCGCAGCACAGTGTAATATTTCAATGATCTAGGGGGATTTAATTCGTAACTACTTTTATTCTTACTTAATTCAATTACAAATACAGTATAAAATATTATTCTTAAGAAAATAACACTTATTCACTTTTATAATTAATGTCAACTGTATCAGAATTTTCACTGGTATCAAAATCAGGTAGTTCTTCGTCACCTTCAGAATCGCTAAAATCGTTATGGTCATTATTTTCCAATGAAGGTATTGTAAGTAATGAAGGGACATCACGGGTAAGAGCCCCTTTTGTTCTTTTGAGAATATATCGCCTGCTAGTTATAAGAGTAGCTGAAGATACTAGCAGCCTATAAATAAGGTCCTCATTTGTGGTAATTCGTGACGTTTCCTAGTAAAAAGTCCATGGTATTTCCGATTATCCTTGTTTCTTGGTTCTTGTGCTTTTTCTGAAAGTTGACCAATTGAAAGAGTACATGAGGTGATAACAAGTTTTTCTTGGTAAAGCACTTTATGTACGCTGCTTAGCATGTAGTACCAGGAATAATCTTTTAAATATAAGTTTAATGTATTATTAGCGTATTGTTCAAAAGCATCAGTATTTATAGGATATCCACAGTTCAACGTTTCTAAAATAGTATTAAAGTGCTTAATTAGATCCACACTAACGCCTGTTATTTCAGCAGATTTCTCAGCATTCTTAAAAAACCGTCGAACGGTATTTCCATCATTTGTGTTACCTGCTTGCTGTGTGAGAACATCGACCAAAAAACCCATTTCTTTTTTAAATCTGCCTTGAATAAGCTTTTTCCTATCACCAACAGTATTTTTATTTTCAAGACCTCTGACCTGCCAAACGTTTACTGGTATCTAGGAGTGTAACGGAGACAATCCAAATCTTAGTGCTTTCTCAGTAATCACTTTTTCTGCAATGACCTTTGGCTTATTCATGTCTTTTGGTGTGGCACCACACAAGAAGCAAGCTTGTGGAGTCACGATAATGCTGAACAAACTTTTCCATGTATCATACATAAAATTAACATAGGTTTAACCATGAAAACTTTTTGATTAACACTGATACGGGTTGAAACTAAGGATTTCACTTGCTGGTCAATTTTGCTGACTTCTTTGGAAATTAGTTCTGCCGATTCGTTGGCAACGATGAATTTAATTGGTCAGCAATATCTCGTGGAAGATGAAGCTGAGTTTTGCCATATAATCTTTTTTAGTTCTATAGACTGATAGTACAACTGAACGGGAACAATAGCGAAACTAACCAGAATTAGAAATTGTCATCAAATTCCCCTTCAGCTGCAAACTTCTGTTTATATCGCATTTGTTATGCACCATCGCATCCCCACTGTACAATAAAATAAAGATTCTGCGTCGAATTCGGTATCGTCTCAAGCACTTCTGAGCTGTACACAATTTGCTGACAAAAACTTCTTAAAATCTCTTTAATACTGTTGATAATGTCTTCAGACAAATAAACATTTCTGTATTTACTTAAAATAAAACCATATACAGCATCAAATCACTCCTTTTTTGTTGTCGTATACTAAATATGGAATAATTCGATCTGATGATCGCAAACGGACGCAACGTTTTTGTTCATTTTCCATTATACAAGATCATAACCTAGACGGATAATAAACTTTGAAGTCCATATTCGCCCATATAATAAAGTTTTACTCTAAAAATATGTGAAAGTATTGAAACGTTTTGCAACGTTTACATGATCATCCTTTGTTATCCGTCATAAGTTATGTTAACTGTGAAACATTTTCAAACGCAAAATATTGCAAGCTCATCTTCAAGAGTGTAATAATCACTAAATAAACAAGTCACAATTTGAACTTCGATATTGTACACGTTTTCATCTGTTCAAAAGAATACAATCGACTGATGCACTTTTAATTGCTGTCATGTGAACAATTAAAGAGTGCGTTCGGCGGTTGTTATTCTTACTTAAATGCCATTTATTATTAAAAAGAACATGTATTCTGAGTTACGGATTTATTGATTTCGAATTAAAAATGATTAAAACATATTTGAATAACTTTAAATTTTGGAATTAAATCCCCCTAGATTATTGAAATATCACACTGTGCGCAGGGAGCCGATTATGAAAGTTGTTTAACGATTATCTCAACTATTTCTTACTAAAGAGACACTGACAGGAAAAGATGGGGCGAATCCTAACTTTCTGACTTTGTTACACATCGATGCAAAAAGGTATCTAGGTACTCTGGTGAAAATTTAAACGAGCTAGGTGTGGGCATGAGCTCGTAATGGAAATTATGAAAAAGTCTAGTTTTGCCACGAATCCTAACTATCTGGCGTTTATAAACTTTCGTAAAGTGACGAAATACAAGTACTTCGGTAAAAACGCCAGAACGCTAGACATGGGCGGTTCCATGTAAAACCCGAAAAACCGTAAACGGAAAATGTCACTTGTTGTATACAATCCTAACCACTTGAAATTTGAGTCATTTTATCAGTCTTTTTATCCAAATTCCTAAAATCAAAACGCCAAAAAGACCAGTGTGGTCTTTGTTTCTTTAATTATCATTTTATGCGAAAAAGTTTACTTTTTTCACAATTTTTAATAAATTGTAAAAATATGCTTGAAATGCGTATAAAGATTTGAAAATTTGGTTGCGTATTAGTTTGTATGATACAAATTTCGGAACGCCAGAAAGGTACGCCCTTACCTATGCCCAAGGGTGTCACAACACTGCGTTGTAATATGGTTTATTTTAGTGACAAAACGGTTTGCGTCCTCTCTCTGTTGTTTTTGTATTATGTTTCAATATTAGATACGGGATTACATTCAATAATTATTCACTACCTACTAGTTTCTAAATATTATTTTACACTGATTAATAAATTTAATAGGTTACAACGAGAATCTAAACTATGCATATTGCCATAGTACTTTTTTATTGGTCGAAAAGTGTTCCGCGAATTTGTTTCTAATATCCTGAGAATCTTGGAGCGATCTTCTAGCAGTAGTCCTTAGTGATGCTAATGATGATAAGTTATCTCTATCGTTGCTCCAAATTTCAGCAGACTTGCCTATTGTGCTGTTTGAGGTACAAACGTTTTTAGATGCATAACTTTTTCTTAAAAATTTGTGTAAATATACATACAAGCAAGAACGAACTTTTGTGCTTTTTGTGGTTCCAAAAGCATGGGCTTCTTCAGAACTTGAGCTATAGCTGACATAATCCCAAAAACGATTCTTCGTGTTCTACTAATATGGTAATTAGATATTTTCTTGGAAGACCCAAGATGCTCATCATTCAACAAAAAGTAAACAGTTTGTATCTCCCAAGAAAACTACTCTAAACCAAAAAAGACTTATGACAGAATCCATGGGCTCAAGAATGGTATAACGTTTTAGAATTCCTTTCGAATAAGAAGAAAAATCGATTTAACATTTTTGGTGACTATATTGCCACGGAGTTAAAAACTTTAGACTGGCGCTCTGTAACATATGCAGAAAAAATGATTACGGATATATCATTTGACGCTTCAGTACTTCAAGCAGCATTCACACCAACACAATATACAAGTTCTCCAGAAGCATCATCACATGAAGCCTCTGAAGCATCCACATCCACAAGCAGATATTCTCCGGCCGACTTTCTAAATAATGACAATGTTTATTCTTGGTGGTATGATAATTTATGATTTAATAGACTTTTGTCTTTATCTTTGGTCTTTTCTTCAGAATTAAATGTTTAGTTTTTATATCAAAATAAATACTTTTTTGTTTCTTGTGTAGTTTAAAATTAAATACCTTTTATGTATTTGTTGTATTTACGAAGTTCGAAATGAAGTGCAATTTTTTTTTAATTTGTTGTCAGCCTTAAAATATCTTTTCTTAATTAGTTTTGTCTAACTTCGTCTATGATTTTTTATTTGCATATCAAAGTTGCTTTTAGTCACTTATTAATACAGTAATCTACCTAAGAGTAGAGTCGTATAGTAATTTTCAAAGTTTGTAAAAAGTCATAAGTCAGAGCAGCTCTACAGTGTGGAAAGGACTTATGGAATAAATTATATAATTTCAGTACCAATGATATTTCGCAAAAACACCTAGACAGGTAAACTAGTATTTTTAATCTTGCTCATTTTGACTTACCTTGCATCTTTGTGATGTCATCAGTTTCCGAGTGGTGACGCCACATGCAATTTTTTTAAATGGAATAGTACATTTTTAATTTTATTTTTGAATAGCACTCTAAAAGACCTCTTCAACAAACTAATATTTGATATTTTTATTTTTAACAGCTCTTGAGATATTTACACTTTTATGGAAAACAACAATATGTATAATAAAAATCGTAAAAACGTTTTTAATAATAATTTCAAAAATCACAGGTGAACAATTTATTAGTATAACAAAATGTTTAGAACACTATCAAAATATTAGCATATCGGGGTCTATCTTCTTAAATAATAACATTAACGGAGAACGGTACTTAGAGTTGCTCAGAGAAGAGTTTGTTCCAGCTTTGGCAGTTTTATATCCTAATCCGCAAGATCCAGATATTCCTGATGACACCATTCGGTTTCAACAGGATGCAGCACCAGCTCATTATGCGCGTACAGTTAGAGAATACTTAGATGATGTTTTTCGAAACAGGTGTATGGGACGACGAGTTTCCTGGAATGGCCAGATAGATGGCCAAACTTAAAAATCCATTGAATTTTTTTCTTTGAGATTATTTAAAAAACAAAGTATATAAAACAAAACCTCAAGATTTAAATGGTTTGAAGGAACGGGTTACAACAGAAAAATAGAGGAATAACACGTGACATATTGCACGTCAGAGACGAATTCTACCATAGATTGAGAGTGTGTCAACAAATTACCTGCGAACATTTTAAATATCTGTTACAATAGTAAATAAATTGTTCACCTGTGATTTTTTATTAATTTTTTTATTAAGCAACGAGTGCGTTACAATAAAGCTGATATTAGCAGCTAATAAAAGATCGTCATTACTCATCTTTTAATGTATAAAATAGTTCAAAACTGATATTTTAATATTTTAACTACGAATATTGCTCGCAAACCATCCGAATCTGCCAAGTTCAAGTCTCACAACAAACTATACGTTTAAATGCAGACAATTCACTCACGAGTGTCGTAAGCTTTGCGAACACGAGCACAAGTAGAAGTACGAGCATGAGCATGCATCTAAACGCGGCTTAACACTTACTATGCACTTCTTCCGTACTTCGCTACCTATGTAATAAACTAATTCGAAGCGTTACCTACCATAATAAATTAACAAAAATATAGAAAAACATAAAAACCTGTTTTTGGCAAAAGCTCTGTAAACCAATATGCTGTACGGGTAGTACGCAGGACTAAAAACCGATCTGATGAGCGTTCTACCGGGACCACTGTCTGCCTAAACCTTCGCCTGCATATGAAGTACAGTAGCAGACCACCGCACGTGTTTTTTATGCAGTCACTCTTCTGTTATCGTAAAGATAAGCGTAGTTAACAAAAGAAAAGTGTCAGCAAATCTTATTACTGCTAAATTGAAATTTGGTAAAAGGTATCCCGCATGACGCAAATATGCAAATAAATAAATATATTGTTACTCTTGCTTCCCACGACGCGTTTTAAAAGCTTCCCTGAAATAGCGTAATAGAATGTGTTTGTGGATTTGCATGTCAAACAAACTCATGAAGATTAGTTTTACTACAATTTACGTGGAATTAGATACAATTCGTGGTACAATGATTTCGTTTCTGCGCCACAGTGTCTGTTTTAAGTAATCGTTTAATAGCTAAAAGGTTATGGTTTGAAAAAGTGAGATACTTTGCTCTATGTAATTGTAGCAGTTTCCCGCTAAAGCCAGTAGAAAGGTTTTGAGAAGCTGGTCGTATCCGACCCAAGAGTGAAAACAGTTGCCTTGCGCGATGCTTTAAACGAGAATTCTTAATCTCCTTTTCCTTGCGTGCCATGTTTTTAGAGAACTCTACATCTTCCACGTCATATATAAAAAGTTCTTAGTAGTTATTTCTTGAGTGTGGTAACCACATTATTCAGTGTAATGTAGGACTGAAGTTTGGATGTCCTTTTGGGAAGAAGAGAGTGTTGTCCATTTTGTCCTACGCTGAAAAAAAGTTCAAAAGTTGAATATACATAATTCTAACTATGCGAAAACTGCTCGAAACCACGCACATGTAAAAATTCTTTAGAGCTAACTCGGTTTGGTCTACTGAAATAAATTTATGTGTTCTACAAAGTCTGTTAGTCTTGAGCAAACCCCAAAATATATATGCAAAGTTAGTCCAAATAGTCAAACTGGATTGATAAGCATGAGCAGCCTAAAAAGTCCAAATGATTCAAACTGCACAAGTGCACAGCGCAGCCGGTTCGATTAATAAAACCTAATTCAGGTCCAATATCTAAATTAAAATCCAGACTCGTTTAGGTGTTTTATTCACAAAATCTAAAAGTCAAAATCAACTTTCAGTATTAACACTTTAAATTTATTAAAGTAAAAAAGTAAAGCTGTGTTCGGTATTTAAAACTTCTTGGAGGAGAAGTAATTTTTACCTAATAGGAAAGATTTTACGAGTTGTAAAAGTTCGATTGCTTTGAGAAAATAAGACAGACCTTAAAGAATTAATTTGCCCAAAATCGGTTGACTGCTATTCGAAAATTATGACTGGACAAAAGCTAGAGCCCTGTACGCTTCGTAATTCTTAGGTTAAAATCGTTCTGATTTGTTAAGATAAGAGACCAATTACTTTTTAAAAATTGCCAGATTGTAAAATGAAAACTGTTATTAATGCTTAAAATGTTTAATTTTAAAACAAACAGTGCTAGCGTTTTATCAGAAGGTTATTCGATTAAGATTCTTTTTCTGTTAAAGAAATTAAGAAACTAGCAACTTTCCAGGATTCTTAGAATGTTCAGAAAGATTAATGCCATGTTACACATGTGAGGAATTACCCGAGGTATTTCTCAAATAAAGAACGCTGATGAAATTCTTCAGCAATAATAAAACATGAAAACTAATTCTTGAAATGCAATGATTTATACGAGCAGCATTTTTCACGCATATTAGAATTTTCTTTGGAAATTAATATTTATTAATCAAAACCGATGTGGTTCGGTTATTTTAGAAAGCTCCTAGAATTGTGTAACATTCATAATAAATATTCCAAACACTAATAAATATGCGACGCAATCGGAAGTATCTGACCTATCAATTAACTTTACATACTTCATCTTTAAAAAGCATAATTCATAGTTTCTCTAATGCATCTGCGGATCACGTGTGTGTTTTAACAGCCGATGTGTATTTAAAAATATAACAAACAAAATAAAAACAGAAAACAAAATTGCTAAACACGCGGAAAAGTTAATGGGGTAGATTTTGATTTCGTATTTATCTTAAGTCATTTAACTCATTAATTAGAAAGTTTCAACATTTTATACTTTTGTACCAAAACTCGTGATTCTTATAACAAATATTAATTGCTTCACTGCTTTAGATAAAGGTTAATATATATTATTTGTGTATATCGGTCATTGTTGTCTGGACTGATGTTTTTAATTTTTCACAATTGACGACCGTAGCTATTTCCTCATCTTTGTAGTATAATGAATCATCTCGCATGAATTTTCACCAGATAAATGCGAAATGATATACATTTCAGCTTCAACGCTTATCGCTTTCGAGTCTCTACAACAAGAAACCATTTATTGCGGTAAGGGAAAAAAGAAAACAAATCCGATAATTGGTGCTTATTTCAAGTAACCGTGAAAAATTAGATAAACTGTGAAACTACTACGCGACAAGTTAAAGATAGCGCATTTCAATTTATTCTACAGAAGTAATGTTAGAAACAATCTTTAGAAAATTATAAAAAATCAATGAAAACAGGATTTTATTAATTATTATTTGTAATCTAAAGACGCAAAAAACTAGTAATTAAATTAATCGGCCTTAGCAACGATGTTATTGCATTTTGTTGAAAAGGTGAAATAAATAATATCCAGTGTAAACCGCGAAAATCTGAACATCATAATAAATATTGGTATATAGAAAATTACATCATTTCACTGATAATGTGGAAGTTCGTGATTATTAGGTAATAATTTAATATTAGCAAAAACAGATAATTTTACATTTTTAAATAATTTAAATAAAATCTTATTTACACAATGCTGAGCAGTTGATGGAAGCTTGCGCTGAAATGGAATAATACAACACTAATGTAACTTACAGTCCGAGAAGATATTACTAGAGAACTCAAAGGAAAATTAAAAAAAGATAAGGACCTAAACTTAGTGATTTACTGACTTGAAAGAAGTTTGCTATTTGTATCCCTCTTCTTTTCTCAGAAAAGATTGTTAAGAAGTATTTACCTTTTTATTCCTGTTTGCTTTTCCAGTATTTCCTACATGCATCTTTGTTTTATTTTTCATCTTTTGTCTATTTTCTTATAATCTAAGTACACGTTCTATGTTAATTATTTTTTCAGATTTCAATTTTATCATATTTTAATTATTGAATCTGTCCCTTCAATACAGTTTGCTTTCTTTCTATTTTTCATTATTACGTTAGGCTGTTACATTTGACTGTACTGCACATTTGCTTGTGGTTTTTTGTAGTCTATCATCTGAGAAACACAGGATATCTTACAACCTCATTCGAATATTAAACGATACCAAATGCAATTTACATTCAACTATACAACGTGAATAAAAAGTAAGGAACATTGATGCTGAACTTTTATTATTGGTTGTACAAAAAAAGGTTGTTAATGGGAGTTTCATATCTGAATATTTGCCACAATTTGACGTTTTTCAATCTTTTTCTTATGTCATAGTTTCAGACTGTGACGTCATCAAAAATCTTTCGAAGGCCAACCTATACTTGTGTGGCGGAATTGGATAGTATTTTGTTTCTCTTTACGGTCACGTAAAAATATCACAAAATTCTCTAAGAAGAATTTTAAGAAATATCACGTTTGCCTTGAAAACGAAAACCTTTAAACAAATTCGATTTACTATTAATGTCAGTTGTAGTGATAGGTTCTGTTTATAGTGTCTTGATATTGTTTTATTTAAATTTCATTTTATTTAAATTTAAATAAAATGAAATTTAAATAAAACAATATCAAGGCACTCTAGTTGTGTTTATATAATAATAGCTACTTAAACTATTTGAGAAAGTATCTTTTATCATTTGAATCATGAAAGGCTTAACAGAAACAGAAAGCATCAGAATTTTGACGACGATTGGACACGGTGAAAGAAAAAAAACCGAGGAGGAGGTCTGTGCTTTATTTAACACTTAATACCTAGATCGCGTACCTATCACACGTTCTACTGTTACCAAAATTAATAAAATGTTCAAGAATGAAGCACAACTTAAAGATATTAAAAGTGGCCGTCCAATTTGTTGTATCTAAAGAAGGGAAACAAAAAATACAGTAAAATCTTTAAAGAACCCAAAAGTACCAACACCACCCCCCATTAAATTTGGAACTATATTCAAAATTTTGAATACCCAGATAATACAATATTATTCAGAATCAGGTTCCATGGTCATAGCTTTAAGAGCGTTCGCTAGGTAACTCCGAGGGGTTGAAATTTTTGGGGTGTAAAGGGCGAGGTACTGTTTGGGACAGAAATGGGTGGATACAAATAAACCTGTGTGGGGTATAAGGGGTGTAAACAACCTCGACGGCATCAGGCCAGCGGGCCCATCGGGGTCAGTTTTCGGCACAGATAATAGAAAAGGTTTTCGGAAAGCTTCCGCCGAGTCTGCTTGTAGTTTTAATTTCGACTTTATTTTGGCTACGGAGTACAGACGGTGTTTTGCACCTTGCTACTATGCTTAGTTACTGGTTACTTTATTACTAAAATCTACATTTGTTTCTACATGTTAGTAAAATGAATAAATAAATGCATGTACGATAGATAAAATTAAATTTTATTTGAATTTACTTCGAAAACGTTCTTAGAAAATATTAATTTGATACCAGTGTACGGATAGGTCCATGGAATAGGTTTTTAAAAATAAAAATTAATATTCAAAATGCTAATCTTTTACGGTACGTAAAAGCACGTACTTTTTGTACGTTGTTCAGTTCATGGAGAGGTAAATAACTAGTCATAATACACTTTATCTTGGAAACGATAAATAATCTTCAAAAACTCACACCAGTTTGTACTTTTTTATTTTTCGAGGGCCTCTCAATAAGATGAAAACTTATCGACGAGTATTATATACAAATAAAATTGCCCCAATGTTTTCTAATATAGTTATGTATAACTAGTTAATTACAATATCAAAAAAAATCTAAAATTACAGTTGTATGTAAAGAAAGTTACGTAATATTATAAAAATAAGTTAAATAGTGGTCTTTACCTTATTGTAATAACGTACATATAAAAAGTAAAACATAAAACATTATTTAAACATATACAGGGTGTTTTCGAAATATACAAAAAATGTTAACAAAAAATATTTCTATCAGTAATAGCATAATAATAAAAACAACTAGACGACTAAATTAAAATCTTTGAATCCTAATTTTGGTTCACGATATACATAAGTAGAAAGAGTAAGCTTCCTGAACTACATCCAAACGCAAAAAAAAAATATAAAAACAAAACTTGTTACAACTATCAACTAAAAATCTTCTCTCTTCCATCCATTTCCCACTTTGAGCTTGAAGAATCGTTTCTCGTTCTAATCTATTTCTTTCTTTTTTTGTTCTTTTTAGTTTATTTAAAAATGTTTTTTTTTTCTTTTTGAAATAATTCCTCAGGCATATCCGGCTTTTCGCAGTTTTCTCCATAGTTACTATCCCCTAAAACTTCCTTTTTATTTACAGTCACATGATTTTGCTTTTTTCTGACGTTCATACGTCTAAGAGCAGCTAAATTAAGTTTTCTGATTCTTCTCAGTTCTAATTTCTTGGTGATTTTTCCAGGACTTGATGTGCATACATTTTTAAGCAAAAAATAATGTGGTCGTTTTGTGTTAAAAGATACGACCGCTGCCGCACAGCGAGCTTGATATGATTTATTTAAGGCAAAGTTTATTCTTTTACCTCCCACAAATTTGGCGATAATAGAATTAAACTGCTCCACAACATTACTATCGACATCCTGAATAAGACTTCTAGCATTGTGAGCTAAATACTTCACTGCCAGCATGATCTTATCATACATTTTGCTGACGGATTGCAAAGGGCGAAATAAATTTTCTTCTTCTTTACTTGTGCAAAAGTATTCCGCACAATTAGTGTGTTGACCAAATACGTGACAAACGCTGTTTTCTATATCTTTCTGTAAATGTGTAACGGCTTCGGATTTATTGTAGCACATTTTGCGATGGTGTATCGCACCAGTAACTGCATTCCTCATTCGCTTAATTCTGCATTCTAGAAGTTTTCGATATTTAATGGGGTAGCTTGTATCTGTTGTTATTAATCGCAATTTATTGCAATAATTACGAAGTAAGTGGTTTCTACACTCTACTTTCTCTACGGTTACGTTATTGTAAGGCCGTGCTTCTAAAATCTTCTTGTAGGTGCTACTATCTCCATCGGCTATAAATCTTGTATATTTTACACCATACATCTCCACACTTTTTTTAAAACCCTCCACCAGGATAGCAGACTCCATAGCGGAAGAACTGCCAATACAGTTCTTTCCACAAGCATGTGTTAAAGGACTCTTGTTTTGTGCAGATGCACGATCGCAGTATGTGCAATACTTGTTTTTGACACCTATATACAACACTTTTCTAGTATGCTGACCTACAATCGCAGCAACTCCCGATAAAGAGTTATAATTGGTCTTGTAGGACCTCTTGCACCAAGCCCCATCCGCAACTACAGGAACAAGCGGGTAACCTTCTTCGTTAACGCTATTTATGGATATCGTATGTTTAGCTTCTTCCTGTGCAGCCTCTGTCATTTTTTCTAGAGCGACGGCTTCCCAACCTGCACTTGCAATCCTGTGATGCTCTTTATAGGTTGACGAAGACATTGGTGGTATGTTCATCACAGACAATAACTCTTCCATGTTAGAGTATCCATTTCCAGTGTTCATACATCCAGCTACAGCAGCGGTGTTTAGATTAATTGATGTGCCATTGGGATCTACCGTTGACAATTTAAATGTCTCGTTGCACATATTGCACTTAAAGAATAGTTCCGATCGTAGACCATATCGACGTTCTAATGTAAAAACTAAATTATTTATTGAGCATCCAAAGCGCTCTCCATGTAAATTTATACGTTTCAGGCATTCTAGAACGTATAATATGTCGACTATCCTGTTTCCAACTAATCCTTCAGAGTCGTTGGTATTATTTATCTTTGAGGAGCATGCAGATCCAATGGAGCTCTCTGTTGCTTCTTCGGGCAATTCTCTAGAACCGTTTTCGGCGTCTGCATTTTCAGCCGTGAATGTATTTGCATTTTCAGTCGTAAATGTACTGTTTGCTGAACTTGTTTCAAATCCAACATTAGAATCTGGTGTATCTAGCATGTGTAAAGCATCTTGCATTACTTCCGTACTTTCAGATACGTTATTCCGTTCATATCCTGCATTTAATGAATTATGAGTGGATATTCAATAAGTAGATTGAATTAATTGTTGCAAAAACATCAGTTATGAAAATGGAATTTTACGGAGGCACAAAAAACTGAAACTTTCAGATCGTCCCTTCACTATGTCGAAATAACCAGAACTTTTATAAATTTAGGGGAAAATAAAAAGTTGTACTTTATGCCCGGTTGCAGAAAGCAGAATTAATCAAATGATCAAGTTAATCCTGCATAGCCGATCTAATTGGACAATTTCGAATTTACATTTGAAGTTTACAATGTTCCTAAATGAAAGGTTCTGTAAAAACATTTGATGATCTGCATGCATGTACCTACTAATTCAAGTCAATTCATAGCAAAAAAAATCAATTATAGGTTCCATTTGTCGGCGTTATATATTTACACCCTGTATATCCAGTAATCAGGTTGCTGTAATTTTTTCAGGGAATAATCAACTTTCGTCGTTTTTTGCAACTGATTTAATTAAATGAGAAATACCTTGATTTTTTAAATTAGATATATGACCTCTTCGTTTCTTCCTGCCTACTAATGTCACTTTATATCTACACTTTTCGTTTAATTTTCCCATTATAATCACGCGTACAATTGTAACCACTTTCAACTATAGTTGACACTCAACTATATTCGTTGGTTGAAAATATTTTTAAAACGGGACTTTTATTACCTCACAAAACTAAAAATGTGGTAGTTTCTGAGAATTTTATGACTGGAACTAAAATGTTCACTTTTAAAAGTTCAAGTTATTTTGTGTTGGATTTTCAGCATTCATTTTTTTAATTTTCGCTTTTACAATTAACAACAATACAGTTTTTACCCATACTAATTATACTCCTTATAAGTTATAATATACTTTACTTTTTTTTTCTCGCTTTAAATAAAATTGAAATTACATAACCATTCCTATGGGTAAAAGCTTTACTTTTTGTTATGTAAATAATCTTTGAGCATAAATTAGAGCAAAGTAAAAGATTTAAATACATTGTGATTGGAAGGATAACCATTTACGTATATTTTGTGAATACTTGGAATCATCCAAGGGTGAATTGCACATGTTGAGCACTCGCTTATGGGGAGGAGCTAGATATTAGTTTCTAAGATGCTACCGAGTGGCAGCACAAATCAGTTATAACTTTACTCTAAAACAACATTTTGTAGTTGCAAAAAAAAATGGGTTGAAGTAATTTTTGTATAAACTCCAGATTTTAACTGTAGCATTATACATTAACAAACTATCATATAACCGAGGGAAATTTTCGTAAGTATTATACTTTTGCTGTAAATTAACGGCAAAGTTGATCGTTTTTATGTCTTTAGCGTAGCTGATAATTTCCTAAAAAAAATAAATTTTTCAAAATCCCTCGGTTGTATCATAGCTTCAACTTTATTTTTGTAATTCACATTGAGAAATAATAGCTAACTTACATCAGACTAGAGTTATCATGCAACGCGTACGATGCCGTAAGAAGTGGTAGTAGTTCACTAGTGAAGAGTCTTAAGGGGCAGCGAGTGTACGAGGACAGTCTTGCATCAGTTCCTAAAACACCTCAAATTTCAAACTCAATTATCTCGAAATCAATTATTGCTAGGAAAACTACGTATATAGAATTGATTTTGTAGTAGATTTCGTCTACTTTAATTTTGTACAGAATGTATCTTTTGCTAAGATCAATATTTTCCGAGATATTTACAAAAAACTAACGAGCGAGCTCACCAAAAAAAGGGGGATAATTATGTTTCATACTTCAGGGGACCTCCCCCAGCAACGATACAAAGTATCAAAACTTTTGTGAACTTTTCCGGGATACTCTAATTTGACTGTATTTATACCTGCAATCTTTGAGAATAGGTGGATCGGTAGAAGAGGAGGGATGAGGTGGCCAGCTAGATCTTTTCTTGTGGGGCTAACTTACTCGTAAAAGTGTCGGTTACATGAACAGACCCCAGAATTTGAAATAACTGAAAATTCGTATTCGGGAAACAACACCGGCAATATCACCTGAAGTGGTTCAGAGAATGCAGTACATTATTTTTCTAATAGAATTGTTCGTTTAAACATCTTTTATAGTAAATTAAAGTTAAACATTCTTTTTGGTTTTTTAATTAACTTATTTGCTTTTCTTTAAGCCTTCAAAGCAGGCGCGAACAGCACACTTGAACATTAAATGTGATATTTTTTTAAAACTTTTCTTAAGGAACCTTGTGATATTTTTACTTAATTATAAAGAAACAAAATCCTATCTAATTTTGCAACACGAAGTATAGGCTGCCCTTCAAAAGATTTTTCGATGACGTCACAACCTGAAACTGTGAAATCAAAGAAAATTGGCAAACATCAAATTAAGGCAAGTATTCAGACATCAAACTTCCATTAACAATCTTTTTCCGTAAACCAATAATAAAAGTTCCAATATAAATGTTCGTTACTTTTTATTCACACTGTATAAAAATATAAAAGAATTTAATTTAAAAACATTAAAGATATTATTCTCGTTTGAAGTTTCGTTTAGAAAACAAATGCTGTTTAAACGGCACACTAATGCAACATCAACAAAATGAAAAATTTTTGGTTTTTAACTCTATTCTTGAGAAATTCATTCTATTTAAAATTTTAAACGTAAAAAGTTGCATTGTATCATTATATTCACTAGCGTAGGTGGAAGCTACATACATGTTCGGCATCTTCTCTCACTTTTATAGAAAGCAGTAGAAAATAAAATTACTTGATAGAACATTTATAGTACCAAAAGCAGCTGTTTCTGAATTTTTATTCTAACTTTATAAATAAGTAGTAACAGAGTTATGAAAGAGTTTGTTTCATAGGCATACAGTCGTCTTCTCAGGGGTGACAAATTGCATTTGAGTTGATATATTACTTACTAAACTACTGTAGAACCCTTGAACGTTTTTTATTAAAGGCGAGCACGTATGAAAAAACTGATAAATAAACAAATTGCTCATAACGACTATTTTATTTGCTTGCGTCTGAGATCTATTTAATATTATTATTTCTTCTGTTATTGCAAAATCTCTTTAATAGAAGACACACATATAGCCTGGCTTCAATAAACATATTTTATTTTCACGTATATAGTTACTATCAACAAGTTTCCACATTTCTAGGATTGTTAGATTTTGCAAAAACATTGAAACATCAATTTGCATCTTTATTGTATGACGCGGTACTTTTCAACATGCTTAATTATTTACTTATCAGTACCTTGATTATAAAATTTGCATTTATAAGTCTTCATTGATTTATCTTCATAGATGCCTGTTATCTGACTATTTTCAGTTTAAAGACTAACCACAAGTGCAAGTGCGGTGTCTTCTTCCATAACGCAATAGCAGCATTCCTAAAATAGTCTGCGTAACAGCTCACATCTTACTTTTAGTAGCCGAGCTATTTATCTAGCTTGCTACGAAAACTTCATGACAAGAGAAATTGGATGAAAAAAGTTGCAGCCGAGGTGGATACCTTTGGTTGAAATGAGAATGCTGTTTTCTTGAGATTTGGATTGGCTTAGTAAAGACATTTAATTTGCCAAATCGTGCTATAGTTAATTTAAAGTTCATATTTTACGAATAGCATGTTTTGCAGTTGAAATGGTATAGTCTTAGTTTATCGTTGTGAATAGAGGTTTAATAGAAAAACCTATAAATTTAACAGATACAATGAATCTTATGTCAATCCTATATAATAATGTAACGTTGAACTTAAAACAGCAAGCAGTAGGTGATTTGCAATCAATAGTGAATAAAGTATTTCATGTTTATTTTAATAAAATTCATGTGCTCCTGCTTGTTGATAACCCGAAGAAGAAAGGAAATAATAATTTGTTCAACTAATTAATTGTTATTCACTTATCTACTGCATTTATCCATAAAAGATCTACAAAAAGAAAGAAGAACCGATTTAAAAAAATATAGGGATAAACAAAAAGCATTACATCATTAGCATCTCTGTTGTACACCAAACTTTACAATTACCATTGTAAATTTGTGAAGGTGTTTCTATATACAGGGTCGCTAAAAAGTATGGAAACACGCTACCCTCGCAGAAACGGTACGTAATAGACAAATGAAATTTGGAGAGCTTAAAGTAGGTATTTTTTGCCATGTTTTGCAAAGGGAATTAAAAACAAATCTTCAATTGTTTTTTCGTACGGCCGCCATATTAAATCTTTTTAAATGGAATACCCTGTATATAACCCTATATTTGGATAGGGATTTTCGAGACGAATTCAATGGTATATGGGTTAAGTAGGATAAGAGCAGAATTTTTACGGTTTTCTTTTACTTTAATTATTTATAAAATAATCGCACATCGTTTTCGTATTTCCATTGTCTCTGCTGTTTCACGGGTAACTCGATTTGATAAAAATTAATAGTGAAACCCTTGACAAAAGAATAGCGATTACCTCCAAAATCTTTTAAGATAAGTATAGCAACCCTTATATTGTTGAGTTTCCCTTTAAAATCCCTATAGAGATATGGGGTCATATACAGGGTGGCCCATTTAAAGAAATTCAAGATGGCAGCCGTACGAAAAAACAATTGAAGATTTGTTTTTATTCCCTTCGAAAAACATGGCAAACAACGCCTACTTTAAGCTGTTTAAATTTCATTTATTTATCTCTTACCGATTTTGCAGGAGCAGCGTGTTTCCATACTTTCTAATAGTGAAACCCCTGACAAAAAAATAGCGATTATCTCCAAAACCTTTTAAGATAAGTTTAGCAACCCTTATATCATTGAATTTGTCTTGAGGATCCCTATCCAAATATGGGGTCATATACAGGGTGTTCTATTTAGAAAAATTCAATATGGCGGCCGTACAATTGAAGATTTGTTTTAAATTAGCTTCGCAAAACATGGCAAAAACCTGCTTTAAAATCTCCAAATTCCATTTGTCTATTACTTACCGTTTCTGCAGGGGTAGCGTTTCCATACTTTTTAACGACCCTGTATAAGCCACTCCGGAGTCTGAGAATATCATACACAGTAACTTTCCGCTCGGAGATTTACTTCAATACATTTACAATTGCGGATTTATTGTGAAGTATCCGGTGTATAAAACCCATTCTTTTATAAAAGCAAATTCATTGGAGAAATGTGAAAAAATAGTTTTTAAAATTAAAATATGGTATTGCTAAATGCAAAAATCATCTTTGAAATTATTCTTGCAATAAAGTTTGTCCGCATAATGCAATTTCTTCCTTTTATCGTACTTTTAATATTCCAGACGCATAAATCTCATTAACTATCAGATTGTATAGGCAAATATGCATGCGTTATTGTAAGTTCTTTTTTATGGCCTCGAATTTCGTGGTAATATAATATTAAATGATAAGAGTTCTTTTGTGTTTATAAATTCAGCTTTTATTTCCTATTAAAATTAACATGTAGAAATGTCAAGATACCACAATCTACGATCCGTGGTAGGATGGGTAGATTCTACAGAAACTTGTTTTAACTCGTTACCCCTTATCTTCTAGTAGCTAATGAGAAGGCACGTAACCGTATAGAATTCCCAATGGCAATCTTTCCACTTTTCCAAAGTGGAAGGTACATCCGCTTATAAGCACTCGACTTTCTTGTTTCAGGGAGATTAGTAACTTTTATTGAGAGTAACTCTTATTGGTGCGCATCTCGCGCTTATTTTTAATCCTCTTTGTGGAAAACAATGGTTGCCAGTCATGGTGTTCGCCTTTTATTCCATTTTGAGTGATTTTGTTTATTTGAAACGAAATCCGCAACGAGGTTCGCCTGATAGAGATCTGCCACGAAGAAGTCAGTAAGATATTTCATTCCCTGTTTGTCGGGAAGATTTCATGACATTTCTATATATCGAAGCCGGCAACTCGGATGAAATCTTTTCTGAGAAGCCCTCACCACCGAATTCCCGTCCACAAGAATAGAATTTAGGTGTTTCGACGCCAGCCTGCTATTATAGGTCGATTATTGGGCAGATGCGTTGTGTTAGGTTCCTTCAGAGTTGATGATTCCACCTCGAGTGCACTCGAGAGACTACCCACTGGTTGATATTGATCTACATAGCTCTGGTTGACTGTCCAAGAGCTTCCCAGGATGCCTGGATGTTGGTCAGCGGTTTCGTAGCAGGGATTTGGTACCCTGTAAATGTATTTAAGCAGATAGTTTAATACATCTAAGCGTCGAGAAACATTTTGGAGTTAACACTCTGGCTTTCCTTTTGCTACTTAAGCTTAGTAATTGACTTATTAAATTATTAATAAGCAATAAATTTGGAACATCTTTTCTTACCTTGTGCTTTAAGAATATAGACGGTTATTAATTTGGCAAAAGAGTTACACCATTCAGAGCTCTCTTAGTCTAATAATAATTTATAGATTTAGTTTAAGTTTTATTAAATGCCCGTGGTTGAATGTAGACGGGCATTGATGAAAACACATTTAGCATATATTCGCCTTATCTAAATAATTGTTTATAGCTAAGCGTTTTGCCCTTAGTTTGAAGTGCGAACCTTTGAGCTAGGCCAACATTATTTTGTTTATCACGTTGTATACCACCTTATTGTTTACTTTTGTTGCTAGTATATATGAGAAGATCTTTTACGAAGTGCGACATATCCATTCAACATCTTTTTGAGAAAACTGCAATTATTTATATCACCTCTGAATAATCAGTATCTGATCTGATTTTTTTTGTACAGTTGTAAATTACATTTAATACATAAATTAAATTCTTAAATAAATAAAACATCAATTGTAAATAATAACATTAAATCTAAAAAAACATAATATAAATAAAAAAAGCAATAATAAAAGTCAATAACACCAAAAAAACAGCACAGTTTCTTTTGGGTTTCTTGTTGTTGTTCCTCTTCTGCTATAGTTTTGCGAAGGCGTTCTGCTAATGTTTGCCTCGATCCTACCATGGATAAACCCCTTATAAACAACTGGATCTTAATCTCCTGTAAAGTTAGTATTGGTAAATCCAGCTTATTGTACTTGGACATTTGCAAGCTTTAATGCGTGTGTCTTGTCAATTGTATATTAAATAATAATATCAAATTATTGACATCAAGCAACTTTATTTTCAGAACGGTTGTAAAACAATATATTGGGTAGTGAACCACACACGTATTATGTTATCTATAGTTATGTGTGTGGTTCATTACCTGATATTTTCTTAAATTCTCCAACAATGGTAATATAATCTCGATGTTACTGACAATAATGAAGAAAATCTGAAAAACGCATTATTTTAGAATAAAACATCTGGGAATGCAAAGAATAGCCACAACGACCTCCCGTTTTGTTCTTTCCGTGGCCATTTTGACCATGTTCCCGAGGTGATATAAAAAAACTAGAAGTATACGTATCTTTTATTCTTTTTGATGTAGAATACGATTCAAAAGTAAAAAAAAATTTAAAATTTTCAAATCTCGGCGGCTATTTTGACCATATTCCCGAAGAGATATAAAAAAACGAAGACTCCACGTGTTCATTGGTTTTTGATGTAGAACCCAAATCTGAAATCAAAATTTCAAAATTTACAAAAATGCGGGCAGACGGACAGACAGACAGACAGACACACAGATAGACAGACTTCGCAAATTCAGTAACGACTCTTTTCGGAGTTTGTTGAAAAGCGACCGAGTTTCAAATTTACTCGAAAATCAGATATGCCATGTTTGAACTGCACACGTAAAAAAAACCAACACGATTTTTTAAAACAAATTTGAAACTCAGTAGCTTTTTTGCCGGACGCAGTTTAAACAAGGTAACCTGATTTTCAAGTAAATTTGAAGCTCAGTCGCTTTTTAATTCTGAAATAATGCGTTTTTTAAATTTGCGTCATTATTGTCGATAACATCGAGATTATATTACCATTGTTGATAGTTTTGAAACAAGCAGAGAATTTTATCAAGAATGACGTTTTTTTCTAAAACCAATAATAAAAAAGTTTTTCATCTTGTAAACTCAATCCGTATTTTAAATTCCTATTTTTACGCTAATTGATAAAATAAAAAAGTTTCGAGAAAATTTAGCAACGATATTATTCAATTACCAACTCAAATACTCTATTTAATACAAAATGTTAAAGCTTTCAAGGAAGATGGATAAAAATAAAAAATTTGGAAATATTTAATTTTTTAATGGTAATTTTGTACAATTCAATACTGAGCGCTCCAATATTAAGTTTCTTTTATTGTATTATCTGATTTATTTTACTATTTCTTTTTATTAAGAATGTGCAATATAATTTTCCTTTCTTAGCTTTAAGTATAAAGAATAATTTAATTTTAAAACATTGTTATTTTGATAAAAAATTTATTTAGAAATGATAATTTTAAATCTAGATGTTAGTAAACGATAATATTAATAAATTATTTATTAAGTACTAGGTATATCTATTTACTATTTAAGTCTTTACGCTGATTCTGGCTTGGAACCCTTATATAAAACGAGATAAAATATTAGCTACATATATGTATCATCTAAACTTACACACCAACCTTAAGATCCTGTCACATTTCAAAAGCAATGTTTTCTCCTTGTATTACACGGAAAACCTTAGCTGTCGCAAATTCTCCAGCTTTAAATCAGGTAATATTATGGCAGAGTTAGAAATTCCTGAACGGTTCTTATACGAATCGACGGAACAACATGATTTGATCCCTTATACGGCAATAAAAAATACGTCAATTCTGCGCTAATTAAATATATGTGTTTACATATTCTTTAAGAATGTAATACTCTCCACTTCAAATTCACAAATGCTTCCAAAACTCTGGTGCAGAACACGCAGACTAGACGAAGATAGATTTGTGAGTGTATTTTTCCGTGAAACATTTGCTGTATAGAGTGATGCACGTAAAACACATCTCTTAGAATTTTCGAATGCAACCTAACATGCATTTTTCGAAAGCTACTTAAAATACTGCAAATTAAAAAACCCATTTTAATCTTAGTAATTGTGATAAACAAATGACTATTATTTACATAACCATTAAAAGTTCGACAGTTAGGAATCTTACAAAGACATGCTATTAACTTATGGCGAGTACCGTAAAGATGCTGCTTTGGAAGTACTACTTACGTACCGTCGAAAGTATTCTCTTAGAAGAGCACCGAACGAAAATGTTTTAAAGAACTGGAAGAATCCTTGCTAGAATTAGTCCCCATTAAGAAAACATTGTCAAAGAACTGTTACCACTGCACAGTGATCAATTTCGCTCATTTAGGAAGACAAAATTATTAATCACTGCATTATGGTATGGAATGTAATAGAAGCACACTCTAGTAAAACAAAATGCAAAATTTACCTTTTATGACTTTCATTACTCAAACTTTTAAGAGATATTTAACCTTAGAATTCATCAAAAATAAAAAATTATATTTTATTAAGTATAGTACGCAAAAAACATAAATAAATGAATGGATATTCTTTATCATTTTATAAGTCTTCTTTCTCCTGGTTATCGTCAGAGTCTTTTACAAAGTGTACTGCTTTGTCAGGGATGTGAAGGAGAAATCTGACCTCTTCTGACAAACTTCCACATTTTTTTTGGTAGCGTTCGAATGCTGGTAATTAGAGGATCTGAAGATATCAATAATTTTTAATACCTTTTCTACATCTTCCAGAAAACGTCTTTCCGTGTTTCCATCGTTCGTGTTTTCCTTTCCTTGTACCACCACGTCTATAAGGAGTCCCATTTCTGATTTATTCAATAAATCAAAACAGAAGAAATTATTGGTAAAAATAAGTGAAGATTTATTATAGATTTTAAAGTAGAAACTCAAACCTACAAAACAGATTAAAATTTGTCGTGAAACTTTTTGAAACTTTTTTTGTTTAACTACCGCAAGCCCATTTATGTATTATCCGGTAAAGTTTAAGTATTATGCTATTTTATAAAGTTATTTCCTTACTAGAAATGGTTCTTATTACACTTACAACAACAAACTAATATTATAAATATGCAAAACTTTATTAACATAAACAAATGACTACTCATCGACACAACACTTTGCATAGCATAAGTGCATCAGTACAATACTACTTTTAACGTTGGTCGCAACAAATTGGACCAGTTCAGACCTGTTAAATCTACAGTACATTAACAATTGACTCTTTAACTTGCTACGTATATTATTATTTTTACGAAATGAGAAATTCCATTTTCTACATTTTGTCTAGCTAATTATTCAAAATTGATCACCGTGCACTATAGAAAATGAAGTTGCAGTTTTAGAAGCATTCCATGGAAATTCTACATAAATATTAGCCAAAAAGTCATTGGCAGAGAGACTGAAAGTTTGTCGGATAACTAGAGAAAATGCATTCCATCTTTATCATATTATGTTAAGACAAAGTTTAGAAAAAACAAATATCCTAAAAGATTAAACTTTTACAGATATATTGTAACCCGATTAAATCTAAATAGTAATCTTTTGAAGTGTTGTTCAACGACGACGCACCGCTTAGAAACAACGCTGGGATGAATTTATGCATAATTGTAATGCTTGTTTTGTATATTTCTGGGTTGATAATTGATGTAAATTTGTTATTTTGTTATTGGCAATTTTTTCCTTAATTCTGGATCAGTGTTATTTATAAGTTTGTAAGTTGGGTTGACTATCCAAATTGCTAAAAGGCGTGTTTTATGTAAATTACCCTGCATATTATGCTTAAAAACTGTGCCTTCAAATTGATCATACCACCTTTGTCATCTGTACAGATTTTCCATCATTACTTGATAAAATAAAAAATAGACTTTCAAATTATCTATTGCTAAAGGACGTCAAAGCTAAATGTAATTTTTTCAGCCGTCTTAACAGGAATATGGATCCCAAGTCATACACGTGCAACAGAAAATGAAAAACCAGATTGTAACGATCACTTTTTACGCTCGTTACATGATTCTTATTGGTTAATTATTTTGTCTGTGTGATCTAGAATTTTGGTGATTTCTTTTCTCTTGTTGGAGAGGATTTTTTGTACTTGTGAGGACACATGGATAGATATGGTTATTTTTTATTAGTTTCTTTAATTATTAACATCAGTTAGCGGGTTGACGAAATAGTATTTATTTCTTATTGCAAACGGGGCATAAGGTAGAACTGTTTTC
Organism: Ignelater luminosus; assembly: GCA_011009095.1. Taxonomy (NCBI): domain Eukaryota; kingdom Metazoa; phylum Arthropoda; class Insecta; order Coleoptera; family Elateridae; genus Ignelater; species Ignelater luminosus. The sequence continues at coordinate 40,794 of VTPC01091279.1, forward strand.
ATTTTATTTCATTTTCTTGTTGCAGCTACTGTTGGTGCTGCAGATTATTTACTTTCAATTTTAAATTCGGTTAGCAAATTCATAAGGGTCTCTGGTCACCTTAATCTATGATCAGTTGTAGTTTAAGATTTTCTAGTATGTTTCAATTTTTCTTTTCACTTTTTTGCGGAAAATTTGAACAGTAATTATAATTTACGCGTTACGTTTAGGTTTTTGAAAACTTGAACTTACTTCGAAGATTGTAACTTTTTTAAGAAAGTTTCCCTATCATTAATCAGCCTCTTTGTACAGAGAATGAGGCATAATTCTTTTTTCCATTCCGGTAGGAAACCATGTAGGCCCAGTTGTATAAAGACATATTAAGTTCTACGTCAGCTAACAACGTGTTAACTTGAACAAGTTAACATTGGATTTAATATTAGTTTAATTCATTGTTAAAGGTGACAAAGGCTTTATAAAACCGTGCCTTCGTAGAATTATATAATAATGACTCTTCGAGGTGTTAGTTTACAGTTCAATAAGACGAAAACAGGAACGCGTTAATGTGACTAAGATCTAAAATCAAATTTCCATGCTTGTCTTGGTTTTCAGAATGTTTAAGTTTAAATGAACTGAAATATTGTAATAAGTATTTTTTGCACGACCGCCTGTAAAGTTCGCGCTTTACAACTAGTTGTCAATGTCGAAAGTTGACAATTATAAACATATGCAATTAATTTCACCTATCGATGTTATAATGGCCGTATCATGGTCGTAATGAAATCATTATACGTTCCTATGATCTTGGCCAACTTCATTTTTTAATCTACCGTCAATTGTTTTTCTTTATTATTTTCTTTAAAATACGGTCGTGCAAAAAATGTTGCATAAAGTGTGTTTTTTGAATTCGTAGGGTTTATGGCACGAGCGACAGCGACTATTCGTTCAAAAACGTCAACTTTAAACTCTTGTTTTATTAAGAAATCAAACTTTCGTCCCTCACTTTAATTTCCAAAAGGTAGAAACCTGAAACTGTAAAGATATGGCGAGTACTTCAAAAAGTTTATTTACGTGTTGCTGATTGCCTTTTCCGGAGACTGCAGACACATTTAAACTTTATAAAGTTCTTGCTTATGGTGCTTGTGTAACTATCTGCAATTTGCCACCAATCGAATTGAAATCGTCTGAGTAGAAAATGGTGTCTTCAACACTTCTTGCAGCAAAAGGAATACTGACGCTCACATCTAAGACACAAGAATTTTTAATTATTTACTTGCTTCATACTGCGCTATATCTCTGCGTGGAATTTGGCTCTGTCAGCCACTTTCCCCCATTTCTTTCTATCCTTTGTTATCTTCTTCCAATTCTTGATCTTTAGTTTTTCAAAATCTTTGATTACGTCCTCTTCATGGGTCTTCCTACTTTTTCGACTCGTTCTGGTTTTCATTTTAATAATACTCTTAGAACCGTATTTCTATTCAGGCTGTATACATGTCTTAACCTGGCGATTCTCCTTGATATTATAATAATATTTTCATTTTTAATCAATTCATTTAACTCGTGGTTCAGTTTGCTTCGCCATTCTTTATTGTATTTTAAAATCAAACAGATTTAATTTTAAACAATTCTTATGCGCCAAAAAATGCGCCAAGTGCCAACAAGAACTTTTGTGCGCCATGATTATCCCACAAAACGCCATTTTGGCGGAAAATCGCCATTATTGGCAGTACTGCTTGTAAGCGCAGCTGTTGGGAAACTTGGAAGGTAGTCTAAAATAGCTTATGAATATGCTTGAAAAAAATAAATTGAAGAAAAGGTTCGTTTTAATTTTAATTTTAAAATTAATTAATTTGTTTTAGACCTTATAGAATTATTAATTGTTTGTATATTGAATTAATTCTTCTAACATCAAATTGTCATGGTTTTCTCTTTTATTATGTACCATACATTGTTTTCAACGAACTCCGAAGGAGTCGTTACTGAATTTGCGAAGTCTGTCTGTCTGTATGGCTGTATATCTGTATGTATGTATGTCCGCATTTTTTGTCAAATTCTGAAATTTTGACTTCAGATTTCGATTCTACATCAAAAACTAAAGACAACGTGGTATTTTCGTTTTTTGATATCTCTTCGGAAACATGGTCAAAATGGCGGCCAAAAATTGGAAAATTTTAAAATTTTTTACTTTAGAATCGTATTTTACATCGAAAAATAAGACAGAGTGTACTTTTAGTTTTTTGATATCACCTCGGGAACATGGTCAAAATGGCTGCCAAAGTCTGAAAAAAGTAACAAAACGGAGTTCGTTGTGGTTATGCTTTACATTCCCAGATATTTATAACTGTCGTCTAAATGTCAAACGGACAACTTGTTCTTTCTAGATGTCTTGTACAACTTTATAAAAATAAAGTAAAATTTAATAAAATTTACGTTGTACGATATTTTCAAGATGCATGAATACCAAATTCTAAGATCAAGTACATGTCAAATCTTTTTGTCCGATATAGGATTAAACAGCTAGAATTTAAATTCATATTTATTTTCCATCATGTCACACCGCGGGCCGTATTCTTCGCCAGTTCTTAAACCAAGATGCATATTGTAGTAACATAAAGTAAAATACAAACTACGAACGTGTCACGCGAATATCGACCAGACAGCCGAGTCAAATGCTGTTGACATAAGGGTCATTTTCCTAAAAGCACTTACAGCTGGTTGTAGCTCAACAGGGTTCAGCAGTTCTTAAAGGTTTTTTCTATAATTCTACTGCCGTAGGTATATTATTTGTTTAAATGTTTGAGAACTGCAAAACACTGCTCAGCTACAATAATCACTAAAGTACCTAATGCTTTTTTTGCGAAAATGATCCTTATATTAACTATGTTGTTGAGTCGATACTCGCGTAACACGTCTGGAGCTTGTATTTTACTTTATGTTACTATAATATGCGCCTTCGTTTAAGAACTGACAAAGAATAGGCCCTCGGTGTGACGTGATTGAAAATAAATATGAATTTAAATTCTAGCTGTTTAATCCTATATCGGACAAAAAGGTTTGACATGTACTATATGTAAAAGTGTACATAAAATCTGGCACTTGAAGGAAAACAAGAACGATCAAACAATAATGAAAAATGGCTTCAGTAGGTTTTGGGACAAATTTAACACCTATCTTGTAGGCCGTTTTAAAATTTGTAAATGCTACCTACCTTAGTATACCTAGTACCATAGGGTCTCAGTTTTTGTTTCGACGTTTTATCCAACTTCTTTACCCAGGACAATACCAAAAGATACCTTGATAAATCATTTTATAGTTTGATCAGAATCTTATGGTATCAACTCACACGAACTACTCAGAAAATATATTTCTTTCTATCAGTAAAGCAAAAAAGATATTCTGAATCAAAGAAGGTGGGTCTCCCTTTAACACGGCAGGGGCAATCAAGGGGCAGTAGATTGTTTTTCTTTCCAAAATTTCTCAAATCAATAAAACACAGTAGAAAGGAAAATTCTTAAATATTTAAAATATTTACAGATTACATCTAGTATTAAATAGTTTTATTAAAGTAGATTCCAACAATATGCCTTTACCTATATATTATTAATTTCTCTTTTAATACCTTCCCTTCCAATGTAACACTTTCAAGGTTATATTAAACTCAACGTGAAGGTATGTTTTTATTAGTAATTAATGCGTACATACAATAAAATTAAAAATTATTATTGTGCCGTTTAGTTGAAAACGAGGCATTTTTTGAGAGAATATTAAATTATTATTATTATTATTATTATTATTAGCCAATTATAAACTATATTCGAAAAACCAGATTTCTAGAGAGCCCATCCTTTAGTTAACGAACCAAGGAAATTCTGACGGCAGGAATGCAGGAAATATTCACAATGTGCCATTGTTGTGGATCAAAGACTAGTCCTTTTGGAATGGGATGTACGCAAAACGGCTTTTAAATAAAATTCTTAGGCTCCGGATATTTTATATATTACGCCGAAAAATGTAAATGAACGCTTTAAAAAGAAAAACAGCAAAATGCGAGTCAAATAATAAAGTTGGGTAAAAAAAACATGAAAACTCAGAACAAAGTAAACTTAGAAAACATTATGAAATTAAATGTAATTATACCTTTCAGCTTTCAGTTGATTCTTTCAAAACATTCTAAATCGTTTTTGCAGTATATCTTCAGACACTATACAAATTAATGTTAACTTGAATAATAAAATGCACTTGAAAATACATAACCAGAGTTTATATGAATTAAACTAAAACGTATAATGAAAGTACCAAACCAAAAACAACATTCTGAGCTGTTATTACAGTAGCTGAAGTGCGTAATAACGAATTTAAAGAGCACTTCATTGCTGCGTGCGTTGTGTAATATAAATATAATTTAATGTTTATTGTAAATAAAACTGGAGTTTATAGTAGAAATATGGTTTGATAGAGCTGTATAATAACAAGAGGTGTGAAAATCTTAATTTTAACTAAACTATGGCATAAATTTTGAACAAAATGTAAGTCGGTAGGGAATAAGAAAATTTTAATTTTATCGTTCCATCTCGTTATTTCTTCTGTTTTGATTTTAGGACATTTCTAATCTTTTCAAATTGTTTTTATTTTTCGACACATACAAAGAGCAAGTAAATATTTGTAAAATTGTAAAAATTTGTGATATATGGATTGTCGAATTTGATGTTGTAATTCAAATTTCTAGCTGCTTCCGTTCAAATTACTATTTCCTAGAGACTAGAAAAAAGTGTAAGTCAGAACTCCCAAGTCAAAAAAGAACCGCACCGATCTAACTTCATCGAGAGCCAACGCTTTCCTCAGTGCCACAGCTAGTGTTCGAAAGCATTTTGGTCAGAGGATTCAGGAGATTTCTTGAAAACAACAACTTCTTACTAGACTGGCAGTTTAGTCTTCAGTCTCGTTCTCGGGTGATTCGCGCCAAATCCCGTTAGCCTACACATCGACACTATAATAGTCATGAATAACGAACACTCTCTCACCAGTATCTTTCCCATACATATCTTTGCCAAAACTGATCTTTTTGTAAGCCCTTATCAGTTAAAATACTGATACGGTTCTTTCAACTATCTTTCTACCCTTCTGGAAATACCGCGTGCGTCTGCATCAGGGTTTTTCCAGAGGTTATATACGCTGTAAGCTGGCGTTCAGCATGACTATTCTCTCTCTATCTTTTCATTCCTCCAAAAACAGGTATTACTATTTCGTCACTCTAGTCAAATCGTAGTAGAAAGATTCCTGCAAATCTGTTGCAACTCTAAGACTCACTCTTTAAACTTTCTTCTTCAGTTGTCTCTTTAGGCATTACATTCTTGCTAATGCTAAGGTGGAACGACGAGCCGAAGCACCGTCTGGACTTGTTTATCAATGCAGCGGTTTATTTTTCAAATTCAGCGGAGGTATTTCTGACTTGTCATTTACAAATGCTCATCTGCACATAGAATCTATCGTTTTCTCCATCGCGCCAATATATGTGTCTCATCGACTCTGATAGTAGGGAAGGATCATTTGCAAAAGAAAACGACTCATTCTAAGGAAAAAAGTAAGAGTAACTTTTTGTTCCAAATTAATTGTTGATTCCGAAACTAAAAACATCTGTTAGTTTTTCAGTGGCGTAACTATTTTTCCTGGAGTAGGGGGCTAGCCCATCCCCAATTCTCCGTTTTTGACAGGAATATTGTTACGAAATGCTATATACATACATATTTAAAACTACATTACTTATATGTAATATTTTATTTTACTTTATCTGATTTATTCTACCTTTGTATCTCAGGCGATTTCACGTGTTTGCCCTCAAACTTCCGTAATACGCGTTTCTTTTTAACATCTTTTGGGTAATAGCATCGACCTATTTCCATACATTTCTTAACCATTTTTAGTCATACTTAATTTTATTTTACTCTTCCTAAAGGAATGTAGTTCACAGCAGTTGACATCCTTGATGAACACACGTGTCATCCTATTTCGATGACTCCCTTTTTTTTTCCGGTTCTACAAAAACACAGGGAGGGATAGAACAGTCCGTCATAGTAATTGTCAATATTCCGACATTAGTTGCCCTAGTGTACCAGCGGTGAATAATATGTAACTGTTTATGATTTCGTTTTCCTTTAATATTTTTATTTAATAAAGTTGTATTTTAATTATTGTTGAGATGTATTTATTCCCATCCGATCACTAAGCTATAAAGCCTCTCGCAAAGCCCAGAATAAATCAGATAAAGTAAAATAAAGTATTACATATAAGTAATGTAGATTTAAATATGTACGTATGATCTCGTAACAATATCAGACGCAGAATCCCATAAGATAGTAGACACTTTAAAGTAACAAGCATGTAGAAAATCTCATTTCAATATTTCACTTTGTTCTTGAAATACTGAGGAAACAAGGAATTTTAAATTAGATTTTGACTTCCTGTATCTCGGAAACGGTGCACTTGAGAAAAAAGAAATATGTGACACAAAAGGCTTAATTCTGTCGAGGAATGCGCTTGTCAAATATTTGCACTCATTTCCAAAATACCTTGTGTATAAAGCTGAATCTTGGTCCGTTGGTATAGTAGTAAGAAGATTTAAGTTTTTTCATCAACAGCGTACCAACACACACTGAAGACTGCCCAGTGCAGTCTGTGTAACAAATAATAATTCAGATAAAAATAGTTTCGCAGTTGAATTAATTCATTTGAATTTCTAATGGCTTGTAAATAAAATCTGTTTAGCCGAAATGTTACGGAAACGGAAAACCAATTATTTTATGTATCTCTAAACATGGGGCGACAGTATTAATAATAATAATAATAATAATAATAATAAGTTTAACTAATTACAGGATCGCTTCTAGTTTTATCCGACCATGAAGGTGATGCATGGTGATCTTTTAATATTTCTTAGAAATGAAATTGAAGTGCAAAAACTTGATTATATTATCACATATGTTTGTATCAACCCCCTAATGGAATGTTTAAAAACATTTTCAGATATAACTTAAGTTAAGTACTGTTTGTAGTTTGTATAAGATATCAGTATTTGCTCCTGTGTGGTGATCTTAATATTGATTATTGTGGAAATTCAAGAAAAAAGCTGTTATGTAATATCATAGATAAGCTTTGATTTATGCTGTAAAAAATCTGAACCTTCCCGGTTAGCTAAAAACAAATATGGTACAATATCAGCAACTAAAATTGATTAGTTTTTGAGTAATATGAAGCTAGATTCATATTCTGAAACAGTAATTAAGTACGATATTAGTGATCACTGTGGCACTAAGGGAACCTTTACAAGTCAGAAAGAAGTAATACCCAAGTCTCAAAGGAAATTAATTGAAATACGTTCTCTAACACAAGATAATCTGTGGGAACTAAATCAGATTTTTAAAAATTAGAGTTTTATTAAATGTATTCCGTAAAGGCAGCATTGATGAAATTCTTTCTGAATTTCTATCCATTTTTAGTGTATGCGATAAATATTTGTTGTCTTAAAAAAAGATTGTTAAAAGGAACTTCCTTAAAATTCCACGGATAACTGATAAAATTATTGTCCGCAAGTAACAAACTAAAAGTATGCGTTATTTATTAAAGAATTTAGATTTTTCTGATTTCATTACTAAAAAAGAAACAGTAACTAAGTTTGGTGAATATTTCTCCTCAGCAGTTGCGAGTGCTGCTCAAGATATTTCTCCACTGTAGTGTCAACTTCGTGTACTTTTTCAGTTAACAATAATACTATTCATTCTTTTTTAAAAATGTAAAGCAATACGGTATTATTCGCATTATTAATCAACTCAAAAATAAATCTTCAGTTAAACTAGATTGTATTTCTACAAAGATTCTTAAATCTAGCAGGGATTATACCGGGTGTTTCATTTAACTTGAGACAACTAAATATCTCGAGAAATAAGCATCGTACGAAAAAAATGTTCCAAATAAACCTTTAATACTATCAAGGGAAACGTCTGCCTGTATAAGAATTAGCCCGTTTCCACCGCCCCCTGGGGGTGAATGGGGGGGGGGGGGGGAGGCAACTTTGAAATTTCAAATAGAAACCCCCAGTTCTTATTGCAGATTCAGATTTTTTAGAAAAAAATACATAAGTTCTATTTGAAACATCGATTAAAAATCAGTGTCTCTAATATCCGAGCATGGATTTCGTATGATCGTAGATGGCTTTGCAATCGACAAAAATTAGGCGACCTTTGTTTTCTTTAGGTATGTAGCTACAGTAGGTATTACTCAAAAATAATTATAGCGACGGTTATCTCTATATGGTACGTGCCCACAGTACTTCAGGGACGATGCATTGAACTGAAATTTACTTTTCTTAATTTTAAGAATTGTCCTGCCTTAATTTATTTCACTTATTTTGTTTCTGTTTTTGAGATTACTTTACTTTCAATTTATTTTGTTTCCAACTTGTTTTGATTTTGTCAATTGCAACACCATCTACAATCATGCAAACTATATGCTTGGACATTGGAGACGCTGTTTTTCAATCGACAATAATTTTAGAATCGTTATGCATAAAAGCAGTTGATCTTTCTTCAAGAAAATGGCGAAAACTAATTTTTCATTGATTACAGCGCCATCCATCCCGATTCTAAAAAAATTTTTCGAGCAGAACTTACGTATTTTTTTTCAAGGAATCCGAATCCGAAATAAAAAATGCGAGTTTCCCGGCTCACCCCCAGGGAGCGGTGGAGGCGGGTTTATTTATACACAGACAGACGTCCCCCTTGATAACATTAAAGGTTTATTTAAAAAGTTGTTTTCGTACAATTCTTATTTCTCGAGATATTTTGTCTCAAGCTGAATGGAACACTCATATCTAAACCGCTTGCTATCCAATAAATAAAGATGTAGAGATTGAATAATTTTCATCTAAACTTAAGAAAAGGATTGTTGTGCTAGTCTTCAAAAAAGAGGACACTGACTTTCTTGAAAATTATTAGTCTATTACAATTTTCAGTGTCTTAACTAAAGTGGTAGAAAAAGTTATTCACGAGCAGATACTGTTATTTGTTGATACGTGGGTGCGCTTTTCTTCGATCTATCTAAAGCTTTCGATTGTCTGGATATAGAGCTTACTGCAGCAAAAATATAAAATTTGAGTTTGCGCAGTAATATAGGTAATTAGATTGTTTTTTACTTGCATGCAAAAAAGGTGTGCGTAAGAGTTGACAATAAAATTTCTGAGATGCACGACATTGATCTTGATGTTCTCCAGGGTTCAGTTTTAGGCTCGTTAATTTTTTTGCTTTTTATTAATGACCTTCCAATTCACTTAACGTGTGGCCGCAAAGTTCTCTTTGCTGATGATATGTCGGTGGTGGTTGAAGCTGATAGTCCTGGGGAACTACAAGATCGACTTATGCCCGATTTCTGAAAGCAATTTATCTAACCGATAAAGTTATGCATTCCATAAATCGTCAAAAGTTGTTTCTCAAACGCTATGTTGTATTTATGGGACCGATATCAGCTCTACAAGTTATCAGAGTAACTTGATGCGATAAGTTATGTAGCGCATTACTTGAGGCTTCGCGCGGCTTTTTTTCAATTACCGATTGCTAACAGCAGGTTATGCTGAAAATGAAAGTGCCGGTATAGAACGACAGTGTTGTTGGAAAATGTGTAACAGTCTCAAATTATTTTACTTTTTTAAAGTACTTTTTGTTTTTCTAGTGTTGCAAGTGCAGTAGCCACCTATCGGTTTTTCTCATACCTACTTAAGAAACCGATAGTTATAAAGTAGAATGCAATATTTTGAGCAACACTTATAAGTTTATCAGTCCCATAAAGTTATGCATCCAATAACTATATGATACATAACACCAGCTTTCAAAAACCGGGCATTAATGCACGCGCTGATTAGTTTAATGACGAGTGCTGGCAAAATAAATTTACTGCCAATTCTAAGTTGAATTTCTTTAACAGAAAATGTATATCCACGGAGATACAAATTAAAAACAAGAATTGTTTTTTAAAGTTTTGCCAATAGTGCAAGATTTCTGGGAACTTATGTTGACAATGATATGTCGTTAAAAACCCACATTTATTATGTCTGTAGAAAGGCTAATTCTGGGCTTTGTGCTATTCTACAACTTAAGGAAACATTAGATACCAATAATCTAATAACTGCTTATCACGCAATAATTAATTGTGTATTGTCTTATTATAGAATGCTTTGGGGCAACGCAACGTTGAGTGTGTGTGTGTGTTTGTTTTCCAAAAACGAGTTATTGGGCTCGTGCTTGACTTACTAAGACCAATTGATACTTGCTGTCAGCATTTCATTCAATACAAGATATAGACGCTTCTATCTTTATAGTTATATGTATATACTCCGTTCACAATGTTTCTGGGTCGTAACAGGCTATGCTTTCATTTTGTTAGGTTGGAAGTGTTTTTTTTTTAAATTGTCGCACCTGCAGCTACTTTTGGCGCTGTTGCACGATCAAAAATTTTGCATAAACGTTTAGTACCGATTAGTTTTTTGTTAAAAAAATCAAGCTTTTCTTATACACAGTTACAAAAAAAAGACAACAGCGTGAGGTTCAACTGCCATAAAATCATAACCTTAAAGCACCTTAAGCGTCAATAAGATTTTACAAACCAAGTTAATAGATAAACAGCCCGGTTTACAATACTCACACTGTCATTTTTCCACAATCATATTCGACCCAGAAACATCGTGAACGATGTATATAATGTATGTCAGAAAGCATCAATTTCTGTATGTAAAGGTCTATGAGACACAAGATTATTTTATATGATCTGGTAATATCTTAAGACACATAAACATAATACTAGTCTTTAATAAAAAAATCACCAAATTACATTGGAAAAGGCTATTTAACTCACTGCTACACGAGATCAAAAACTCAAACATTTTCAAAAAAAGTTGAAATTATATCACGCTGATATACCGAGTGTGCAGTTTCAAACCCATACATAGGACAATTTTATTATTAATTTATTTTGCTAATTCTGGGAATTTCTTAGTCAACGTATTGGTGCCAGATTGAGAGGGAATTTCTACCCTATCGATTGATACCATTACCTCCCCTATAGGTTCATTTGGGGAGCAGGAATTACAAAAATCTGAATAGCCATGCATTGTCCTATGCACGGGTTTGAAATTTCACACGCAGTATGTTATTACTCTATAAACGATTATTTGAATGGTGTTGACTTGTCCTGACATTATGTACTAGTGTAACAGATCAACAAATTTATTATTATTATTATTATTCGAACGTTTCTATGATGATGAGCTGGGGGACCATCATTTTGAAACCATAAATCTCTACCCAAAGCAAGAGAGATATCATCCATGAGCTCCGATAGATCATTCCTAAAAAAATGTAAATATATTTCCCCAGTTTAAACACCATTAAAAAATGAGAACCCACAGTAAAGTCGCCAACAATGCCACACCATACGTTCACTTTAAAAATTCGTTGAAAATATGTTACTCTTATTCACTGAGGATTGTTTGTGCATGATAGAGGTGGTTGTGCCTGTTGATGCAACCGTTATTTGAAAAAGTTGACTAATTAGAAAATATGCCTGCGGTAGAAAGTTGGGGTTATTGTTAAACACTGATCGTTTATTAATTTCAAAATTTCTAGAAATTTCTCTGTGACTAACGTGTGGATTTTCTTTTACCATCTGAATTACTCTGCCTCGTTGTGTTCATTTGTAGTACGACTTCTACTTCTAGTTATATTAAACTGTCCATCTTCTCTTAAATTCTTTTCTAAATTTCTGAATGTCTTTTGAGTCGGGAGTGGTCTGTTTAAGTAGCGCCTAGCGTAAAGCCTAAGAACAGCATCGGCATTTTTTTGGTACTTTCCTAGTATAAGTAGCATGGCAGTCTTTTCGGAATTAAAGTTGTTTGTTATATAATATATAATATATATAATAAATTATATTATTATAAATTAAATTATATAATAATTGCTATTTGTAGATTTAACGCACAAGGATATTAATTTAAAATGTCAAACAGTTGACTTATGTCAATTTTTATTTCGGTCAGTTAACAAGAGGTTGAATATCTTAAGGAAAAGCCGGCTTTGTGGGCTGTAACTGTACTATAAGTAACTCAATAACAGTGATAAAAGTAAAGATTCCCGACAAAATTTTATAATGTCTAATTATTCGTTCAAGAAAAGCCCAACAAACCTACCGAAAACGCTTACAACAAGAAAGAAGAAGTCTTCGTGAATCGAATAACTCCAAAATTATCTTTGCATAACGTAAGAAGGCTTACAGCGAACGGAAAAAAACCGAGGCGGCGGCGGCACGTTCTTAACGTTTTTTTAACCTCAAGAGCGGGTTTGTCGCTCAGGCGTGAGACTCTGGTAGCTCTTTTGTTTATTTCTAACATCTTTTGGATTTCGGGAAGAGGCCATGTATCAAATGGGACTTTGATGTCTGTCACCCATTAACCAAACGAACCAATCGACGTGGATTCTTTTTTGTTTTTCTTTGACAGATATGAGATAAGTCGAAAACGGCTAGTAGTCCGGAGTGGGCATTTTTATTCTATAAAATAAATGTGACCCAAAAAAAGCAAAAAATTGAAACAAAGTGATCGTATCGACGGGAGAAGACTGCCAAATGTCTCAAGTCGACAAGGTTTTGTCGATTCAAATTGAACATATAGACTGCGCGCTATACCAAACCATGCATAGCTGAGAATAGGCAGCCGAAGGCGTGCCATGACGAAGCCATAACACTTTAATTAAATTCAATAAATGATCTTCAAGATCCGATAACCAACCCTTCTCTTTCTTTATTATTTAACGATGTTATCATCAAACAACGATAATAATGCAATACAAAACAGCATCCACCACAAAAGCTGTTAATTTATCGATTTTTATAAAACAGACCTATTAGTCTATTTGCTGATAAATTATATCGAATAAAATAAAACTAAAACTACTCAAAAGGATTCCACGCAGCTGTATGTTTATTGGATAATGCTGTCTTTATGGTTGTAATTATTTGATTCAGGAACTTTTCTTTCATAAAACAGCTACAGTTGAGATAAATATCAGGTGGAATTCCACGACAAAGTATCTAACACAGATTTATAATCTGGCAAAACTCTTCTGTTTTGCTGTGAAACAGGAAGATTGTAAATCAATTTCTTATTTATATCAAATGTTAAAAGACATTCCATGCATACATCATTATAACATAACAACATCGATTTCTATATTTTATAATTACAACTGTAATTAATGCATTTTATTTAATTGTTAATATTCGAATTCGTGGATTATGTAGTTACTTCATTTTTTGGAATTAATAAATGTGTTAATTTCGTGGTTTGCAGACTTCATTTTATTTAAAAAATGCAGACGAGGGATATCAAAATGCCTCGATTCAATTCACATATTGAATAAATCAATGAAAACTCGCAAATAATAAAAGAAAAATCATTTTCAAGCAATACATAATACTACTTACGCACAAACACCGTGAAATGGAAAACAAAATTGCTCATAGTCACCTACGGATTTTAAAACTTATCTACCTCTAATTTTTAAATGGAAATGTCACGATCCTATTCGAACAACAAAAAAATATTGATGCATGAAGTAAAATGTGCCATGTTTTAAAGAGAAAGCACATTTTTACATTTAATTGCGTCAAAAAGAATATAACCTGAGGGTATTGCAAAATGCGATTTACAATAAAACGTTTTTTGTTATATGTGTCAAGTAAAACTTGGTGAATAAAGCCGAATAGGTCTTTTATGTGCTCGTTGCCTATATTCGTAATCTAACTGTTACATAGAAAAAGTATAATAAATAGATCCTTTATAACAAAAAGTTTGATTTTTTATGATGATATAAAATTATACCGTCGATTGCGATATTTAAAAACACGTTGAAATTAAACAAGAGAAAAAGACCATGTAATTTTTGATAGATTATCTAAAATGTTTGTTGGAGATACTTGAAAATTGTGCTGTTATACGTAAATTTCATTATTTTAACTACCAATAACAGGACAATTTTTTTTATCTTTATTTTCCAACGATTATTTGGCAAAGCATTGCAAAACTTTATCGTCATCATAAAATAATATTGTAATCATGGCGCAATTAATATTGCTTTTGTTGTAATATTTAAAAAATATATTTTTTTAAAAAAGTTTCCAAAAAATATATTTTTATACTCTACAAATTATAAACACCTTTTAGAATTATTTGAGAGAAGCTTGAAAATTGGAGAATGCTAATGTTATTGCAATTAATATTTCTTATTTGCACATTAATGACAGTTATGTACTGATTTATCAGAATATTTACAAAATATCTATCATGTTAGCATTAATGATATTAAAAATATTATAAAGTATTACATATTACGTCATTTTAATAATTAAGTGCATCTATCGTTTTCAAATAAAAGTTTTGTTTCATTAACTTATCAATGAGGTTAAGGATAAAAGTTTAAATGAATTAATTTCAATTTTATCTTTTAGTACAGACAGACTTAAATAGATTTTTTTTTAAATTAATAATTAAAGTAAAAAATTAGAGATGTGATCTGAATGCTCTGATTTCACTATTGCACCAAGCTGTTAGAGATAAAGATCCTATCTCAATATCAATAATCTAACAATTAACAATAAAGATCTACCTGCTTTTTTAATAAGTTAGAAACATAAAATCTTGGAGACAGAAATAATGAAATTTAAAAGTGATAAACCAATTAGAAACAAACAGCACGAAAAACAAATTTAATTGTTAAAAAACACTAATTTCATCCAGGACGTGATGGAGGATCATGAGATGGTAGAACAGGAAGTAATATCTCATTTAAACGCTCTTTAATATAAATATCTGTATTTATTGTAACAAAAAACTATTTTCTCCACAAGAACAAATCGCTTGCCATGCCATAAACTTTTTTTGCAAATTTTGAAGTTTTACGTACACCAAGTTTTCTGTTCACTCCTTCACGAGTATTTGCTACATAAAATTCTTGTCTTGGTAATTGCATTTTACATAAGTTTCAATGTCCAAAATTCGTTTTCGTTAGAAATGCAGTTTTCGCATGCGAAATTTTTGCTTCCTTCTCTTTGATCTCATCCCTATCCCTACACATGTGATATCTTATAAGCTTTCAAATTAGTATTTCTCTTCTTTACTTTTTGTACAAAAGGCTCTGCTGATCCGTGTTGTTTTGTAACATCTCTTGCCGAGAAATCTGGGTTTCTTCAAAATGATTTTAAGATTTGTTTGCTGATATTGGAATAACAAAACCCTTTTTCTCCCTGATCCAGCCTTTTTTTTTCCGTTAGGAAACTTTCGTAGCTGATGATTTTACACGCATTTGTAGATTTAACAATTACAGAAAGAGAGTAGTTGGAACTTTCTCAATATTTGCTCACAATATTCCTACGTCTTTGTTTCTGCTTGATTTGTCACCTTCTTCTAGAATAAATTCTAAACTTCCAAACTTCCGGCAAGAGTTGTTCACGCAATATTATCGACTTGAAACTCATCTAGGTTGATCGATACAGCCTTCTGATTGGTTCTTAAACGTATATATGAAATAATCTGTGAAATAAATTGTTCAAGTATACAAAGCTAACCGTTTTTTATGAATCCAACTGTATTATGCACTACAGTAAAAATAGCAAAACGAAAAATGAAAAAGAGTAGAAAGTTTTAAATGGAAATGCTGCGAACAATATCAGGAGCTACGAAAAGCAGGTTAGAACGAAAAAGAAATACAGAAATACAAGAACAACTAAACGTTATTTATGTAAATGAACAAATTACAAAATACAGCAATAAATGGAAAAAACATCTAGTCAGGATAGATGAGAAAAAAATATCAAAAAAAAGCGGACGAATCTAACCTTGTAATTTAAACTTCATTTTTTATTTCTTATGTGTTTACTTTGTTTGTGTAGTTAAAGCCAGATTTTATAATACATTAAAGTTTATATCTTAAGCAGGGTGCCTCGAAGACATTTAGTCATGCGTTAAGAGCGTATTCTAGAGCCTAAAACAACAGATTTTGAAGATACAGGGTATCAAGGTTTAATTAGATACAAGAAATTGTAAATTAGACTTTGAAATTCTGTACCTGGAAGGCATGTTAGCGAAAAGTATTATACGACAAGGTAGGCTTAATTTCTGCCAAGAAATGTGATATGAATAATCGCATCCTTTTTCTGAGCTAATATATGACCTGTCTGATAAATTTAAGAAGATCTGAAAAATCTTTTTTTACTCGAGAATGACGCAATAGACGAAAAAGATGCAAAAACGACTCTTTCTGCCAAATCGATTATTGATTCCGGAAATAGACAGATTTCTTAATTTTTAAGTGGCGTCACAATCTTCTTTAGCGTAATAAGCTAGCCATTCCCCCATTTCCACACTTCTGATAACGATATCAAATACAAAACTACGTAGAATAGCAGACACCTTAGGGTAACAAGCATGTAGAAAATCTCATTCCGATATGTTCCCTTGTTCTTGAGATCAGAAAAAACAAAAGACTTTTAATGAAATTTTAACATCTTGCATCCCGGAAACGATTGAGTTTTGGGCCCATCGTTATTAGACTTCTTTTGTTTGTTTTGAGTTTAAAATACGTCCTTAACGTATGGTGGAATGTTTTTGAGATACCCTGTATCATTGTTTCTCCTGCTTACGTAACACATAACTATTGCAATAAAATTATTTCCTCATACAAGTCCATGAGGCTTTGCAGAATAGACATTTTATGGCGGTCGGGGTAAGCACGAACAAATTGTTAGTAAGTCAGCAGATTCCTCGGAGGGGAATTGGGAGGTCTTTAGAAAAACGTATATTGCGTAATCATTATAACTAGTGTCTCAGAAATATTTGCAAAGTTAGCAACTTTCTTGTTTGAAAAACATTAAATGACATGTTAATTTGTGCTAATTGTTAGACTGTAACAGGACGTACTTTTAGCATATTTTAAAATTGCACATAAAATGTCAAGTTAGACATTTTTTAAATAACAGTTATTTGTGTTACAAAGGAAGAAAAGATACTTTATTCCAGAGTTTTACTATGATTTTTTCGTCAACCTTAAGAAATTTGTAAAAAATCTAGATAGTTAAAGGTTAATATACATTGAGAATTTACTTTTGCAAGTAATTGTAAGATAATTTGCGCATCCATAGCATCTAAAACGTATATAAGAAGAAAACCAAATAAAGATTGAACAACAGGGAGGAAAAATTACTTTGTCTCTCGTTCAGATACAATCGTCAACTTTCGGCCACAAAATAAGGATCGAAAAGCTTACTTTATAATAAGTTCGACGAAAAAACTCAATGTTATGATTTATCTATCTATCATGTTAAGTAAGGAAAGATATTTTCATATTTATAGACAACCATGACGTAAATATCTTTGAGACACCCGTTATTTGTTGTATCAGTTGCTTTCTCAATCTAGAAATACTCATTTTACGTCATATAACTCATTTTACACATACTTATGTGTCTTATCATTTTATTAGGCTTCCTTTGTTCCCTATCTTCCGATTATTACAAATCAGTTTTTGAAATATTAATATCACGGAAGTTATCGGAAGTCTTTTTCGTAATATAGATATTATGCAAAAAATTACGGCACGTGATGGTGCTTCTATTCTAAAGGTCAATTTTACAAAATAGAAATAATCATACTCGCTTACACTGCATTCCTGAAGTTATAAAACTAAAAAAAACATCGAAGTGTTTCCATTAAGTTTCGTTTGATATCTAATATGAATCATAACAGTTTTTATAAGGGGATCTTAATTTTATAAAATGATAAGAAATTAGGTAATTTTAACTAATAGTCTTACTTAAGGAATTTTTCTTCAACTATTAACAAATTGTTGTCGCCTTTGGATGCTGTCATACTTCACAAAAATTAATACCAAAAGACACAAGCTTAGAAAACCCAGAAATAATAGAAAATCGATAAGGACAAATAACATTTATTAGTTTATCTGACTGAAAATTGATAGTAAAGTTTATAAAAAATATATGCCGGGCCCGTACGTGATTAACGTGCTAATCTCTTTAGGATATCTTGAGGATATCTTGAGGACCAAGTCAGGCGGGTTTTTTGTCTTACTAACAATAAGTATTTGTTTTGCTTCGTTTTGTTTGTACAATTTTAGAATACTATTGTTTTAATTTTTTCTTTAATGCATTACTAAACGTTTTGTTTTCTTTGTTTGGCAATTTTTTTTAATACTGTTATATAGATCTTTTTTTTAATTAAAATATTTACTTTTCATATTCTTATTTTTGTTAACCAATTCTAAAGCCATAGAAAATTACATTTTGCACATGGTGGTACCTCATCATATACCAGTCAAAATAACAGACTTCGAGACCGATTATAATACTTTTTTTATCCTCCATGTCATATTACATGTGAATCTCCAAATTCTTGTTGGGGCACGAACTAAATATCTAGAGTTGCATACAGTCTTAGATAGGTGTTTTGTTTTGTTAAAATGATTCCAATGAATATCGAGATTGTTTTAAAATCAAACATTTTTAAATTTATTTAATTTTAGAAAATGGAAAATAAAAAAAACAATATGTAAAGGTGCAGTATCGTTTTTTCTACAAAAACCCTAGCTACACTTTTGCTCTACGATAATTAAATAATTAAAGGGGTAAATAATCGAATATTAAGAATTTACTATTAAACACGTTAACAAGTTAAGTATGAATATCCCACCTCATGCATACATGCTTCACATACTGTTATGGTTGCTATTATCATAGAGTTGCTTCGCTCTAGTCCGAGATCACGTCGAAGATCGGATTTCATAGCTAAGGTACTAGAAAGACATTGATGACACTTGTGCCTGCTGCAGTAGCTAAGAAAATGAAACACGAGCAACATAACTAACTACAAACCGTCAAACTTGGTGGGCGACCTCTTCAATGTTTGATTAAACACGCATTTCTGCTTGTTTATATTGTTATGAGTTTCACTTCTTGAAACTTTTATTTTCAGTAAAAGAGAAGCTTCAGTGGTCCTTCAAAAAAGCATATCATTTCCATTTACCATATTATGATTAACAATTCAATTAAATTTGTTGGTAGATTAATTGTCGGTATTGATTTAAATAGCTTTATATTTACCTAAAAGGCACAATACATTTCTATTCACTCTTACAGAAATAAAGTTACTAATTTCCATCAACTCGTATGCTACACCTCACTCTTTAGGCCTTTTGCAAATTTAAAAAGTACTTTTTTGAAATATCATAAATTTAATTAAACACTTTTGTAATTTTACTCAAAATGACTGCAAGAGCGAGTTTTCGAGAAGATACAGCTTATTAAAAAGATACCTCCCTTTTGGCCTCTTTCTGTGGTAATTACTAATTACATTTCGGAATTTTTTTAAGCTTAGCTTAAAACAAACATTATTATCTTGTTTCGTCTCCACATAAGAGCAAACGTATTATTTTACACCTACATTTTTTCTTGTTGCTTAAAATTCTGCATTCGCAGGTGTGCATGACAAATTAAGTTAATTAAAAAGAATTGCAATTGTTCATTTTAAACCAACATAAAAATGAATAATCTATTTTTGTTTTTATTTTTTGTTTTGAGAAATCAATCACCTTCTTATGTAATTATTTAAAAAAGATCTTGTAGCTACTACATCTTTTGCAAATCGCAAAATCTTAATTTTTAAGTAGTTTACTGCTTTTGGTAAGCAGTAAGTAATGCTGAAACAAAACGAAAATTATCAAGTTTCAAAATACTTGAAGTAACGTTATCGTAGATTTAGCAGGTACTGAAGTGTTCCTGTTATTTTCATAATAGACAACATAAAAGTTTACATTCTCTGTAAGTACCTGCACGTTATTCTATAGTATCGATTTAACTTCGTTGACATTTAAGCTGCCACCAACGATAATCGGAACGGAATGTTGCTCTCTATCTAATCTCCACGCCCGACCGAACTGGGAGTAAACTTGATGCGGCCCAAGAAAATTCAGTAACTTCTTAATCGGTTCGAAAATCCCAAAAGGCCCGAACGGTCAGATAGACTCGAGAAGCCCTATAGGTCAGAAAGGTCTGACAGCCCCAATTGGACTAAACGATCCAATGCCGGACAGGTCCGAACTGCTCGATAGAACCGACGTAGGCCCGGAAAACCCAACAGATTTCTAAACCGAGGTTTGGCCAGACCAAAACCCAGTTTGTACAAAAATAATGCCCGTCTGAGTCAATAAGGAAAAGTTCTCAATCGGTGGAATACGAACACTCTTCTCTTCGACTCAGTATAAAAATAAAGTTTGTTCAGATCAGTACAAAGATAACGATCCGGAAAGTTCGACCCACCCGATAAGCTTAACAGGTCCGACAAACCCAAACAGACCCGAACCACCCAAAAGGTCCGAACGCGAACGGTCCGACGGCCCGATACATTTTTAAAATGAGGGTCCGACTAAAACACCCGACCCGTGTAGGTCTCTAAACTGTAGCGTATTTGTAATGTGTTGCTAACATTTTAGTAATAATGTGCTGCTGCCTTGTTGCTTTCGTATACATACACGAAGAATGTAATTATGTGTTTTGGTCACACTTGCATAAGGAAACTGACTTGTTCTTCAGTTTCGAGATCGATATTACGAAATAAAATCTTACATAGAAAAATATCAAGAATATTGTGGTTTGTAAGATTAAAGTGTTTTTACAATCAAATTGTAATTGCTTTTGCATAATGTAAAAATATACAATGGAATTAAACTACACTTCTTTCGGATATATTATACATGTAATTTTGATTTCCATATTTTGCTTAGAAATGTCGTGCGGCTTTTAAAAGGACATAATTCACAGAAAACAATATTTCTGCGGCAGTCCATGTCAACAGTAGCAATTCTCAAGGCCTGTCTCAGAATTTAGTGCGCTTTAAGGCAGCTTTAGATTCTTGCACCTTACACCAAGCAATATTAAAAATCTTCCGATTCGGAAGATTTAAAGTAAAACGAAGTAATGTTAATAGAGAAACTTCATCGCTTCGAATAACTTAACTTATTCAAGTTTATAAGAGTAAATCCAAAGTCCTGAGCAGGCAGAGGTCTATATAAGTTCAAAGATTTGGATATTTGGAAATATGATCTTGCCAGCCTAAACCTAAACCTGCCTGGAACCATACCTGGATAAACATCGTTGTATAGATTGTAGTATAACTTTTTTAGGAAGTTGGAGAATATATACAAACAAATATTAGTTTTTACTGCAATTTTATTAAAATTATCTAAAGTCGAGAAAAGGATGATAAATATCAAAAAGACCAAAATGGATACTTAAATCAAAGTTAGTATATGCGATACAAAAGATTACTTTAAAAACTTAAAAACAACTACCCAACCGGTTATAAATCATTCCGAGAGAAATAAAATAGATTTTATGCTTTGATCTTTTCTATATTCTATACAAAATCTTCATTTGCATGTGATTCATACAGACTGCATTTTAACTAGATTTTATGCGGATTTTATTCGTTCATGTATATCGTCTTGATTCACATATACTCAAGACAAACGTTTCTCATAAAATGAAAAAGAAAGCTTTGGAACACGAAACATTGAGAAATTACTGCTCTAGACAAAAAGAATCCATCGTTTTATACAAGTTCGTGCATCAAAAGTCAAACAAAAAAAAACATGGTCTTGTGTAAGCTCAAGAATAAGAGGGTTAGTTTGTGATACCTGTCTATTCACCGAATCAGTAGGTACGATCAGTGATGTGCGTGTCAACAATGTCGAGGTCAACAATTCATTCTTGACATGTCAACAATATGAATTGTTGACATGACCTTATTGATGTCAACTATGTCAACAATTTAGATACTATGAATGCACATGCGCAAAGCTGTTAAACTTGATTTTTCTTTTATTATTTAAATCTTAAATAGTTTATTACAATAATTTTTATTTGACTTAAGTATGTGAGGACAAATATGAGGCACAGGGAATTGTGAGATGCCTAAGTACGTTTAAGTCTAATGTATATATAAAATAATTTTGATTAGAAAAAAAAAATAAATGCTAGGATGTTGTTCGTCATGTTAGCATTTGTTTTTTCAATTAATAAAATCTTTTGCATTCAGATACCTATGTATACTAACTGTCACATTGCTAGAATTGCCCCCACATACCCTAACTAAAAATCTTAGTATGGGCCTATGGAGCTATGATTAAACATACTTGTAATTTTACTGATTCCATGGAAATAAGCATAAAAAATAGGATTTAGTTTTTAATGCCATTTTATTCGAATAATATTTTGGTTTATTTTTTCCATCTTCAGTTACTGTTACAGTCTTTTTTAACTGAAAACCCAATTCATCAAAATTCTTATTCTTGGACCTTTCAGCCATTTTGATTCTTAAATTGTCTTGAACATCTTATTAATGATCTTATTAGACATTTTAGCATATTTTAGCACCTGTGTTTACAGGTTAGGTTTAACGAAAAATGTGCAGAATCCTACTTTATTTGCAAAGTTGATACATTGTCGACATTGTTGACATTTTTGACGTGAAAAATCAGTTGTTGACAAATTGTTGACACGAAAATGTCAACAATCATTGTTGACATGTCAACGCACATCACTGGGTACGATAGTGTAACTGTAGATAAGCAAACCATAGAAATATAGCTAAATAAGTAAGATACTTATATCTTTCATTTTGGAATTTTACGTAATTTCTAAGAAAGTAAATGCCTTAAAAATATGTTGGAAAATCAGACGCCATTTAATTCTGTAGTTACAGAAAGTTTGTCCACGAACACATCTTTTGTTGTAGTGGAATTGAATCAGGTCACATGCAAGATGTTCAGTGGAATTGCACTCATCTTTAGAATTAACATATCTACACCAGTATGTATTCTATTGTTTTTCAGATCGATTTGTGAGTCGCTACATCTGTGTGCCGTGAGATAGTTGCCGTACTTACTTAACGTCTGAGGCCGGCCTTGATCATTCTTGACAGTCTTCGATGTCAAAGTGCCTTTTTTATACATTAGTGTCCAAAAGTGTTTTAAGTACTTGTGCCAAAAAGATGTTTCTAACAAAATCTATATCCAAATATTATATTTGTCGGCAATAAGTATTTTTTTTGGTTAGTACATTTCGACGGATACGAGAATCAGAATATCAAATGTCTGTTAATTTTAAGTGCTTGGTTTCTTAATTTTAGTTTCTTCTTTAAATTATGGTTCTAATTCTTCTCCACGTTTGACCTGAGCGTAGAAAAGACAGCGATGCAGCACATGAAAACAGCCATTTTTGCTTTCATGTACTCGTCTGCGGCTCTGTTTACAACTTTTGTATTCGTGACATGTTACATGATGTACCGCGAAAGTAATAAAACACCAAGTCAAAGATACCCTTGGATTTTTAAAAAAATTGTCTTAGAGTAAACCTTAAATTATGAATTCAAGACATTAATCTTTTAAATGTCATTATCATTTTAACTATTGAATATTCCTATTCATCATTTTCATTCTTGATATCATTACGAAAATAAGACTCTAATATGAACATTTCAAGTACCTTTATTAACGTTCTTAAATCCGCCTAAAAAAAATTTAAATGTCACTTAAATATTTTAACAACTTTTGGTTTACTTTTTTATTAATATAAAACAATCAATAACAAAAAAATTAGCATCCATGGGTATCTTTGACTTGGGTTTTTGTTGCTCTCGCGGTACTATCGTTTTAAATTAGAATTTCGACCATTCTGCAAATGCAACTCGGAATTACAAGTGAAAATCGAAAAAGGCAAGCTGAAGTTAGTCACGATTTCTACCACGTGTCAGTAGTTTAGTCAGCACTGTTAAGACAACAGATAGCTGTTGACAGAAAGTTGTGACTTGTGAGATTATGTCTACAATAAGAATACAATATGACAATCACAAGTCACAACCATCAATAGCTGCTTGTTGTTTTTAACAGGGTTCACACGAAATATTAGTCATGGTTAAATTAGACTTTCTTTTTTTTGATTGCACGGTTGTAGGTCGTATCAAAACTGGTTCTATGCTTTCTTAAATCCCACGGTAAAATATACAGGTGCTATATTAAAGAAAAGAGAAATGATGATTTGTCTTTTTCGATCACCCTGTATAATTCATTCCACTTAAAATTTGTAGAACAGAAATCAGTTTATTTTTATAAAAATGAATTACTGGAAATTTTTTTGTGAACACCAAGACAAGTTTGGAACACTTTTGCTAAAGAAATTAAATAACGAAATAACTTGATCTTCCTCCCACATACTATCGTTAGAACACCCTTCATGCTAATGGTAAAATTACTCTTTTTTAAAAAACTTTTAAATTTTTAAACACTCCATGAAAACTTTGATTAATAGTTGTTAATAACCTAAATAACAAAATTCTTATATATTTACTCTGATAAGCAAAGGAAATGGTGTTTTCTTTACTGGATTTACCACACTTTCAGTTAAAATGGATTTTTCCAAAAGAAACGGTTTTTGTATGTATTTCTTGATCGTATTTGTGGTTGGGACATCTCGATGATAGATAAATAAAAAAAAAATACAGGAAGTTAAATGTAACAATATACCGGAATTCATTTATAATTAGCTGATAAGAAATAACGGTTCGTAATTATTTTAAGAGTGTATTAATAGAAAATTGCTTATTCGCAACACAAAAAGTATGACACGCTGAAATTTGTTTAGATAAAGATTAAAGATTATCTCAAAAAACAGATTTAGAAATTAACATGTCCCTTTTCCAAGCAATTTTACTATTGAATTTTGTTTTTGGAAAAAGGAAAGCTCGCCGCCGACACATTGTTAACACACATTTATAGCCTTTGATATCAGAGCATAACTTATGCAACTAGATAATAATGTATAGTAAGTATACACAGAAGTATATTTTATTAAATAAGTTTGTTAAACTAGGGAACTTTAATCATTTCCTTTTACTTGTTCATTACAGGAGTCACTAAAAGTAAACTTGTGCTGCTCTAAAACATTATATACGGGGTGATGTCCTTTTGATGATTGTGCTATTGTGGAACTTTTGCTCTTCATTAAATTCTAATGATGTATTAATTAATTATATTCCACTCCTCGTATTTGTGTAATCTTTATGTGACCTATACCCGTTCTTGTTTACAAAATGTGTAGAAAGGTCAATACACTGAAACACCATTTCGTGAAAAGGCCATAGGAAGATAAGAATTTATAAATGCGTTCAGTCATTTACTTAAGTATTATTCACCAAGGGTCAATACACATTATACGGGGTTAGACACGATAGTCCGTACAGCCGACGTGACGGTTTAAAACTAAAACTGTTATTATACGGTATGATAAAACATCTTTTTAATTTCACATACAAATTTTGTTTTGACAATAAGTAGATTTCATTTGTTATATTGCAGAGCATCCTCCTGTAGCATATTTCTTGCTCCAGAAAAATTAGAAGCGCATTATACAATATTGAAAAAACTCCAAGTATTGGTACGTAAAGATGTTTGGTTTGTTTTTTTAAAATGAATTGCAATAACGTCGCGCTGTACCTGATCGAAGCTATTTAACTATATCACTATACAAAGTTAATTACAGAGATCCTAAAACCTTTGCCCACGCGTTAGGCTATTGTATGAAAAGTTACAATAGAAAACAGACTATAATTAGAAATACATTAAAGAGTAAAATGTAAGGTATTTCACGAAATTCGTTGCATGCAGGGTGTATTGTTTAATGGACTACATGCGATTATTCAGGAACCGTTAAAGCTATTAGACTGGAATCTAGCATACTGGAATAATTCGACTTCTAGATTGCAAAACTAAAATTAGAATATTTGTTAGAACAACCTGTCAAATTCGAAATGACGTCGATTTTTATTTGTTAAACGAAACTACACTCCTTTATTGCTCTAATCGAAAGCCCGCAAAATTTCCGATAGAAGAGTATAGGAATACCATAGGACTGAAATTGATAATAACGGAATTAGAGCAAAAGATTGGAATCTGTCCAACGGTCTACAATCGATTATATGGCAACTATTAAGGGTTTTGATTGCAAAAACGGTAATTAGAACATTTTTTAGAACAACCTGCCATTCCGGAAACAATTTCGATTTTCATTTGTTAAATGAAACCATTACTTTTGTATTGCACAGATCTATGCCTCGTAAGATCTTCGATAAAGAAGTATTAGGTACCATGGATCTAAAATTGATAATAACGGAATTAGGGCAAAAAATTGAAATTCCTTGTGTTTATTCATTCCACGCTCAAGTAGCATTGAATTTGCTGGAAACGCTTTCAGTGTCAATAAGTAAGATGATATTGACATTTTAAAATTTTAGTATAGTCACGTATAGTTTGCTAGAAATGAGAAATTGGTGGAGTGACTGGTGCAGAAAGAATGAAGTCAATATTTTCAAACAAGCAAGCTCAATC
This sequence comes from Ignelater luminosus, assembly GCA_011009095.1. Lineage (NCBI taxonomy): Eukaryota > Metazoa > Arthropoda > Insecta > Coleoptera > Elateridae > Ignelater > Ignelater luminosus. The sequence goes on from VTPC01091279.1 coordinate 67,313, forward strand.
ACAGCCTATTACAATTTAGCTTTTAGGGATGATGTATTTAATATCTGTAGAAGATTTTTAATGTGTGGTTTATTTATTTTTTTTATTTTACATTAACGACATTAACCTTACAATACACCGCATACATTACATTACATTTCATTACACTTCATAACCTTGCATAACTTTTCTCTAATCATTCAACTACCTAACTACTACCAACTTTAAATAATAATTACTCCTTACACCTTCCCTTAATTATTATTTTCTTTGCATATTCTTTATTAATTTTAAACTAACATACTATTTTTTTCTTTAACTCTTCAAACCTAACATAATTTGAAGGCTTTGTTAAGATGTCAGCTATTTGTACACTGCTGGGACAATATTCTACATTTATAAGCCTTCTAATACCTTCTCATGAGTAAAATGATACCTTATATCTATGTGTTTGCTTCTACGATTATTTATTCCATTCTTAATTATCTTAATAGTGCTCTGATTATCTATAAACATATTTACAATAACATTTTTATGAGTTAATTCTTCTAACAATACTTTCAAATACAATAGTTCTTTACAACACTCTGCTGCCGCTATGAATTCTGCTTCCGTACTAGATAATGCCACTATAGTCTGCTTATGTGAACACCATGCAATTGGTCCGCCACAGAATTGCACAATATACCCACTTGTACTCTTACGATCTTCTGTGTCACCCGCAAAATCAGAGTCACTGTATGCGTTGAGTATCATTGTATCACTGTTACTCACATAATACTTTATATCCGAGTTCACTGTTCCTTTTAAGTATCTGAAGCAGCGTTTAATATTAACAATATCAACTCTTCTTGGTTTCTTCATGTGTCTGCTGTTCTAGTTGATTGCATATGATAGATCAGGTCTTGTCCTGTTCGTCAAGTATAGCATACTTCCAACTGCTTGTCTAAATGGATAACTGCATTCTTCTTCCTCGTTTTCATTGTTGTTGTTGTTGTTGGACATCATGAGGGTTTTTACTGCATTTGCTTCTTTCGTATGAAATTTTTCTAAAACCTTAGTGGCATATGCAGACTGACTAAGTTTTATTCCATCTACTTCTCTTTCAATTTTCATTCCTAAAAAGGTCTTTGGTTTTTCACAAATTATCATTTTAAATTTCTTACTCATTTCAATTAGCATCTTCTTTATTTTCTCTTCATTTCCTACAATGATTCCATCATCTACATAAATGGCAATTGTCACTGACTGGTCTTCATTTGTAAAAATACATCTTTCTGTTTTTAATGCTTTTAAATTTTTACTTTCTAGAAAATCTGTAAAGTGTTCATTCCACTTTAAAGGTGCCTGTTTTAATCCATAGAGAGCTTTGTTTATTTTACATACTTTATTTTTCACATCGTAACCTTCTGGTGGTAACATAAAAATGTTAATATCTAATTTACTATATAGAAAGGCTGCTTTTATATCAAACTGCATTATACAGCTTTGATGTTTCACTGCCAGTGCAAATACTGATCTCAATGCATTTATATTTGTAACTGGGCTATAAGTCTCATTATAGTCTATTCCAGCTTCTTGCTCACACCCTCTTACTACTAATCTGGCCTTGTACCTTTCATCGTCTTTTATTTTAAATACCCATTTACTACTCAATAATTTCTGGTCTTCTTTAATTTCTGTTTTATTCATATAAACCCATGTATTATTTTTTTCTAACAACTCCTTTTCTTCTTTAATTGCTTCCAATCATCTATTTTTATCAGGACCTGTAGTGGCTTCTCATATGTTAACAACACATAGTCTTCGAATTTTTGTGGTGGTTTTCTCTTTCGTTTACTGCCTTGTAAATTTTCTTCTCGAATTTCAACTTTATTTTCTTCTAAATTTTCTTTTTCTTTTTCTTCTCTTTCATTCTGTTTTAACTCTTCTTCATGCTCTTTCAGTTCTTCCGAACTTTCTTCTGGTATTATTTTATACAGCTTTAAATTTTCTTGTTCTAGATTTGATTCTTTCTTTTCATTGAAGACTACATCTCTAGATGTAATTGTTTTTCTTTGATTTTCATCCCATAGTTTGTAACCATTTAGTACATATCCCACAAATTTATAGGTTTTACTGCGATTATCTAACTTTTTAAGTTGTCCATGTATTTTAGCATATACTTCACATTCAAATAGCTTTATATTGGACAGATCTGCTGGTTTTAGGGTACATTTCCCTACTGGTAGAGTATCTATTGAAGCTGAAGCTGAAGCACATTTCTTTATTCAAGTTTGAATGCAAGAGTAAAGCTCTTGCTTTCTCCATTAATGTTCTATTTAAACGTTCGGCTTTGCTGTTTAATTGGGGTGTATAAGGGATCGTATAGTCCAAAACAATTCCTCTATTCTTACACCACCTCTGAAAGTGTTCGCTGGTGTATTCACCACCGTTGTCACATCTTAATTTATGAATTTTAAGATTCCATTTCGCTTCCACCTCTTTTACGTATTCTTTGATCACATCTGCAACTTCGAATTTATTTTTAAACAACCTCACCATCGTGAAGTGTGTATAGTCGTCTAAGAATGTTATGAAATATTTTTTTCCGTCCCATGTATCAGGCTCTATTGGTCTACATACATCTATGTGAATGATTTCTAATGGTCTTGTTGCTTTTGTTCATTCATTATTAAAGAGGAATTTTGTTTGTTTTGCTTTCAGACATATTTTACATATTTTATTAAATTCTTTGAAATCATTATCACTAATTTTAATTCCTTTAGCCAATTTTGTTAATTCTTTAATGTTCTCTATATTAATATGTCCTAATTTACGGTACCATTCGTTGAGTGAATTAGTTTTCTATGTTAGCAACGCTTGCATGAGATCATTTTCTAAATTGATCGTGTACAAACCATTCTTTTCACGAGTACCTTCTATTACTAACTTCTCATCTTTTATTATTTCTACCTTATTTCTTGTGGATTTTACTTGTCCACCATGATTTGTAATTGCTTTTACAGAAAGTAGTTCTGGAACATATAAGACTTTCTTTAAAATACAAGTTTTAGTTTCTATTTCACCCATTGCTACTGCTTTCATTGTTTCACTATTTTTAGCTACAGTTATATCTGTATCTATTTCCTTTGTTCTTCTTAAATATTCTTTATCATTTATCACGTGCGAAGATGAACCACTATCTACAACCCAAATGTCATTATGTGCAATATTTTTATGACTATTTGTCAAAAAACTTGTTTTCTTTTCATCTTGCTTTCCATTTTGTTTATGTGACTGTTTTCTAAAATAACAATCTTTTTCATTATGATTATTTTTCTTGCATATTTTTCAAAATCGGTTACAAAAACTTGCAAAATGTCCTGGGGTATTGCATTTGTAACATTTCTTTTCTTGATTGCTTTTAGTATTTTTATAACAGAACCGTGCAATATGTCCCACTTGAAAACATTTATTACATCGTTTTTCAGCGGATTTAAATGTCACCGTTCTTTCATTACTGTTGTGTTGTTACGGAGCTCTTCTGCAAGCAGTCTTGATGTTAAATTAGTTAAGGATTTTTCTGTTTGCGGAGTTGACTTCCATGCACTTATGAAATGTTTATAATTATCAGGTAAAATCGCAAGAATTTTTGATATTAGCATTGCATCATCGATTTCTTGCTTCAAAGCTTTTAATGTATGTGCTAGATTTTCTAGGTTGCTTATGTTTGATGTTACATCTAGTTCTGTATTGAATTTATAATTAAAAAATCTTGTAATGTAAACATTTTTGTAGTTCAGAATCTCTAGCATATACTGAGCAAATTTTATCATACTTTGTGTTTGAGTTGTTACAATTTAAAATATGCATCAAGATTTTCCTATCAATTGAGGTAACTATTACCTTCTGTGCTTTTGCATCTTGTCTTGTCCATTCAGCTTTTGCATCTTGTTTGTTTTCATCACACATTTGTTGACCATTTATAATTTCATACAATCCATGAGCCGTTAGTAAAATGTCAACTTGGAATTTCCATATTTGAAAATTTTCTTTTCCTTGTAGTTTTTCAATATGATTTAATTCATCCATTATATTCGAAGCCATCTTCTCTCACTTTTAATCACTACAGCACTTTTTACTTTGATTTTCGTTTTCGTTCAGTGTTAATTTTATACTTGTTTGGCTCTACCGGCTTATCTTTCTTTTTCTTTCACTCACTTTATTTTACAGTTCTTTTACGCGGTATTTCACGCCAAGCTTTTTTTAACTTCACTTTTAATTTTTACTTTTTACCCTTTTTACATTTTTAAACCACACCACGTTTTTACTTTTGTTTTTTAATATTTTACGTCGTTTAGGCATACACTGGGTCCATGACCTGTAGAAGATTTTTAATGTGTGGCTTAATTTTATTTATTTTATTTTTACATTAACGACATTAACCTTACAATACACCGCATACATTACATTACATTTCATTACACTTCATAACCTTGCATAACTTCTCTCTAATCATTCAACTACCTAACTACTACCAACTTTAAATAATAATTACTCCTTACAATATCGGCTTGCAATCCTTTTAGTTTTATGGTATGTACATATGCACTTATGCATTACTTATGACTTCACCTTATTTGTGTTATTATTATACCAGAATGCACAATCTTGGCAGAATAGCGTTAACGGTTCCCGAATAATCGTATTAGACCGTTAAACGGGACATTTCCATTTTCTTGTTTTAATTCTGTTATTAATTTTAAACCTTTGGTATACCTATACTTTTGTGTCGGGAATATTCTAGTCTGTCTATTGAAGTAATAAAAAAGTAGTAATTCTGTTTAACAAATGAAAGTCGACGTTGTTTCCGGTTTGACACGATGTTCTAAATAACGTTCTAATTCTATTTTTGTAATCTAGAAATTGAATTGTACCAGAATACCTAATTACAGCTTAATAGCTTTAACAATTTGCAATTAATCACGTGCAGACCGTTAAACAAAACAATTTCCGTTTTTTTTTGTTCTAATTCCGCTATTATCAATTTTAGACTTACGATACTTTTGTGTGGGGAATCTTACACACTGTCAATTAAAGCAGTAAAAAAGTAGTAGTTTTGTTTAACAAATAAAATTCGACGTCGTTTCCGGTTTAACAGATTGTCCTAAAAAATGTTCTAATTTTATCTTTTTGGTCAAACTATACCACAATACCAGATTTCAGCCTAATAGTTTTAATGATATTCAAATAACCGCGTGTAGACTGTTAAATAGGACACCATGTATACGTAAAAGTGACTCAAACAGCACTACAGATATTATGCAATGCGTGCGTCCCAAGGCTTACCATTGGAATCCCAAAAACCATAAAAAATACAACGTCAGTTAAATTAAGAAAAAGTTTATTTTAGAAATCATTTTATTGAAGTTTTTTTTTTCAAAAAAATCACGGTTTACTAGAAGTTGGCTAAAAACAAAACTACCCGATTTTCTTTAAAACCGATTATGTTAGTAACAAACAAGAATAGAAAAGAACGACAAAAAGAGAGGGTTTCAGAAAACTTAATCCAAGGCAAAAAATCTTTTTGAGATCATCTTTTGTTTTACTTCAGCAGAGATCCCACTTGATTCTCATATTGCAACACTTTCGAGAGTAGAAAACAAAAGGGCGCAAACTAAGTATGTTTTAGTAAAGCGATACTTTGATAACTAATTTTAAATGTTTATTATTTACACATCTGCTTTTTAAACAGCATTTGTGCAGAGTGTTTTTAATTTATGTGTTCTAAGTTTATGCAAGGTCTTTTGACAATCCAGTTGGGAATGTACTATGTATTATTGTTCTTATACTACTATATAATAAATCAGGATTAATTCTATTCAAAGTGATTTACTTAGTAAGAACAGCCCGTACTCCTGATGGTAATATCAAATTATTAAATTATCCAAAAAATGTTTTAGATCTTTGCAAGAAAGATTTCTTGAAAATGTCCATTGTGTTCATGATTGTGTTCAACGCAAAGAAATAGCTCACAATAGTATTTTTTATTTTGAATTTTGCTCTTATAGTTCTTCATCAATAGCTTTAGCGTATCAATGATTTTTCTATTGTTTTTAGATTTTATATAATATAATTATATATTGACAAGACTGTAAAAATAATAATAAAACGGTTACTAGTTTTTTGTCAATTTTGTTTGATTACCTCCAGGTTAATAAAATTGAATGGCATTTGGTGTTCTAAATAAATAAGGTAGTTGAAATGTAGTAGAACGAACTCTTTAATGGGGATCTTTCTTGATTACTGATATGGGCGTTCGTATGTATTGAAGCAGAGATAAAGAACGCTTATAGTAATACGAGAAATTGCGAGTTAAATTCCTTTGGAAAATAAACTTTTGAGGAGCGGTAAATTTGTTACGAGAAAAGTCTCGCAGAAACGCACAGGAAATTGTATTTTTCCGACTTTATTGCGGATATACGGTAGGTATATTTCCTAGTAACGACCATCTTAGTGTATTAGATTATATTTATATATCTTTTACAAGATATGCTTTCTATTTTCAGAAAGTTAGTCTTCAGAGAACTGGCGTCTTTTGACGGCATACCTACATATTTCTTATACATCAACGGATTATGGAAATGTCCCGGAAGTTACTGCATAATGGATGATTTCAATATTTTATTCGATTTTTACACCCGCACATATCACCCTGGATACTGTTGATATTTGCTGCTTCGGATGCATTACAAAGTGAAAAGCATGTGAAAAATACGAAATGCTCTGCGGTGAAAATAGAAGCGTGTGAGCGTGGTATGCGTTTGTTTGGTACGACACGAAATGAAAAGGTCGTACAATATTCATGTCTCGTCTTATATTACAGCATCAACAAGTTGTACTTTGTACAGCGAGATACTCTTAATATCTAAACAACATAAAGTTCTCAATAAATTAAGACTTGTGGCATAAGTAAAATCGTGCGTAACACATCAATCAGGCAGGAATAATTATAATTTGTGTACACCAAAGCCGGTTCATCATTAATTTCCACTAGAAAACCACTTTGAAGAATATTAATGCGTAGGTTACAGAATATTTGATGCGGTGTAGATAGGTGCTTACTTTTGTAGATTATACACGGGAGTAAGTGAAGTTTTGCGATAAACATTGCAAGCATTTTCTATTTGCACCGTAGAATGGAGTCAAGCACCCACGTATGCTATTCACATACTTGTTAAAATTAATTATTATTAGAAAGAAGATAACGATCACTTAATTAGCGGTTATATGTGAAATATTAATATGTTTAACATCAAAAATAGAGTCCTATCGTTACCACAAAAATTTCAAAATGAAAAATTACTTTTTCCACCCTTTGATATGTTAAAAGAACATTACTGCTGCAGTAACAAAGGCGTGATCTCAATCATAACGTCCCAAAGCCTCTAATGAATCATTACGCATCTGTGTAAAATGATAGATTAACATCATCTCACTATAAGACAAAGAAATGAATACAAATAACAAGTTCCAAATATACAATCGAATATTGGGTTAAAAACAAGTGAAAATCACGTTCAAATCTAAACACTTGGCATCTGCGATACACGTTGTTCCTTGTGCCTTGTTTAATGAAAATTAACAAAAATGAATGATAGTGAAAGTAATTTCATGTTTGAACACACTCTACCAGATTGTGAAGAAGCTGCTACGTCTACAACAAAGACATTACTTCCAGAAAAATCGAAACACGACTTCGAAGATCAGTGAAAATACGGTGTTGACGTCTTTTACCGAAACATCTAAAGTTTGGAACTCATCTTCATTGTGGACTAACTGCAGCATGATGAAATCAATATTACAATTACGACATCGATATACTAAATAAATCTTCAAAGATGATACTTTTTTTGAAACGAAGAAATACTGGATATTATCAAAAAAGTCTAAGGTTCTTGAAAGGAATAAAATGATTTGATTTTTCAAAAAAGCACGCAATGAAAAGTGTTTAATGTTCAAGGTAAACAAAATGTTGCTGTTATCATGGAAACTTTAGGAGCGGCACGTAAATGTGAATTACTTCAAATGGACCAATATTGATAGTAAAATTACCTGACACAAAAACAAACATACAACGAACTTTTGTTGTATCAGATGAAGAAAATTTGGATTTATTAAAATTGTGCCGTAAATATGTGGTTTTACATCCACCAACAATGGAAACAGAGAGATTAATTATAAAATATTCTAACGGAAAATATTGCAAACAGGTTGTCGGAAAAAATATCTTCAGTAAAATGTCATAACAAATCTCTGAATTTCTTCAATTGTCAAATACTTCCTTATATCTATTATAAAGAAACATAGAACATAGACAAAATCGTTGTTAGCATTATGTCAATGTACAGCATGTGTAGTTTGTGAAAAATTGCTTGACAAATGTCATATCTAGACTATGTTGTAATGTTGATTTCTCGACAAAAAAGTCACTTTTTAAAACAGTTTTGCTTTTTTTCTAAATGAAAAATTCATATTTAGTAATAAATAATCTTTTGACACGGTATCTGCGGACACGTCAAAAAAAGATGTTGCTATGTTTGAAAGAGGAAAGTCACGCCCAAGGATTATGCCCTGCTCCAAAGAATCGGGCTCATAGATTCGAAGAAAACTAGCTGTCACAGAAAAAAAGATTGTGTTTTATCGGATATATGTAGACGCATCTACCGCGCACTGTCGCCTTCTGGAGCGTGGTTACCTTATCAAGAGGCAACTCTTGACATCCACTACGAAGAATGAAAAACTGTCCTGGGCAAAGAAACATAAAAACTGTAGGAAGTAATTATTGCCTGACAAAACACGATTTGAAGTTCAAGGTTCAATCTTGTCTAGTACTCATCTGCAGAACTTTTCCGACCCGGCCACATCTGGCAGCACCCAAACACCCAACAAAAGTGATGTTATGGAGCTCTTTTACAGGTTCTAGAACAGATTCTTTATTACATACATTGAAGGAATTATGAATAGCGTGAAGAACATCGACGCACTGTGGGTGAAACATATATTCTAGAAATCACAAAATGTCAAATATCCTAGACTTGATTTAATCATATCTATCTGTTGTTCTATTTAGGAACATTTGAGAATTAATACCAAAAATGAGTAACAACAGTTCAACTATCAAGAGCATCTAAAAGATCGTGCTTGTGTATGTGCCAAACTTTACACTTTTGTACATGACAGTAAACATTGCTGTAAATGTTTTCTATTGCAGTATTCCATTTTCTCTTTTACTTTAGTTCTTTGTCAAGAAGATAATAATAATAATAATAATAATAATAAATGTAAATAGAATATTCTTTAATTTCTTACGTTAACAAAGAAGTAGTAGAGCTGCAGTAAATGATTCGCACTGATTCACCGTAATTTTATTTTTACCTATTAGGTATGTTATTAGGTTTACATAAAACAATAATTAAGCAGTATAAAGGTCGCTTCACACATAACAGTGACGTGTCAGTGCCGTGTCAGTTCAGTGTCAGTGACATCCGTGACGTATCAGTAGGGTCTATTCACACATATCCGTACAGTTTCAGTTTAAACTCAATCATTGTTGGTCAGGATGGCTGCGTTTACAGACAGGGAATTGGCTATGATTGCCGTAATTTTAGATGAAGAGGAAGCGCATCAAACAAAGAAGCGAAAATGGGCACATGAGGCTTGGAAGAAAAGAGAAAGTGAAGGAGAGTTTGCTACCTTGTACAAGGAACTGATGGACGATGGAACAAAATTTTTCGAATATTTTAGAATGTCCGAAGAATGTTTCAGTATTCTACTCGGTAAAATAGGACCACAATTAAAAAAACAAGACACTCACTGGAGAAAGTCTATTGCACCGAAGGAACGACTAGCAGTTTGTTTGAGGTAAGTAGTAACAATACAAATATTTGCAGCAAATATTTATTTGTACATAATACAGATGTTAAACGTATTGAACAGTTTAAAACGAACTTCTAACAAATCATGTTTAGTCATTTGGATAATTGTGAAAATAATCTTGCAAAGGGTTGTTGGTCCCGTCCGAATCTCCCACACAATCAAATTGATGTTGATTTTGATCTTGAAAACTATGTTCTGGAAATGATGCAGTAGGCGATGGTAAAGGAGTAGTTCCTCTTGATGTCGATGAAGAGTGCTCGGAATGTGTTCTTATTATAGTGTCAGCAAAATTGGGGCCAGATCTTGGATATGAGTCCTGCTCCATGAGCATTTTCATTTCGTATTTTTGAACCGTGGCAAATATTTCAGACTTTGCCAGATGCAAGTAATATGACGGAAAGCTTTTTAATGTTGGTGCTACACCAGCTAGAAAAGCGTCCACCTGGTGTTGTGGTGCTGTAGTGACTTGATTGTCCTTTTTATTACTTAACAAATACTCCATTACTTTTGCTGAAGCCGTTTGTTGTGGCGGTGCCCTTCTTGATGGTTTGAGTCGGCGATGATTTGAATGAGATGACTTGTTTTCATTCACATCTAATACATTAGGTTCCAATACTTCTGAAACACTTGGCTCTGATACGGTAGGTTCCGATAAAGTTGTTTCTTCTGCATCAACATCCTGTAAGTTTTCTTCTTCGTCTATGTTCTCTACATCGTTTTCAGTATCAATATTGCCTTTTGTTTCCCTCTCGAAGAAATAATCGCTTAAGAAACTTAGTTGTTCGTAGTATTTATACCGTTTTATTTTTTTTGCAGGATCTCCACTTTTAGTTTTTATTTTCTTGATCGATTTGCGATAATTGTCTCGTATATTGTTCCATCTAGCTTTACATGATGAACCTGAAACAATTTAAAAAAAACTGTAAACTACAAGTAGTTACTTTACTGTTTTTAATTAAAATCAGTTTTCTTGTTTTAGGTTTTTAGCTACAGGAGATTCCCTAAAAACAATTTCATTTAGTTACCGCCTGGGACACAGTACAGTATACAAAATTGTAATGGACACTTGCAAGGTTATAACTAAGCACCTTATGAATGAAATGCTACCAAAGCCTACAACAGAGATGTGGAAATCCATAGCCAACGACTTTTTCACACTTTGGAATTTCCCTAACTGTTTGGGGGCTTTGGATGGTAAACACATTACCATTCAGGCTCCCCCAAATAGCGGTTCCCTATGCTTCAACTACAAGAAGACGTTTTCAGTTGTCTTGTTGGCGCCCATTACAATTTTATAGCTGTTGATGTTGGAGCATACGGCAAAAACAGTGATGGAGGAATTTTTTCAAACTCTAATTTAGGTAAAGCACTTTAACGAGGTACTTTATCTGTACCAGGAAATTCTACATTGCCGCATACAACTACTGACGCTCCACATGTAATTGTAGGTGACGAAGCATTCCCCCTAAAAACTTATTTAATGCGACCATATCCGGGACATGACAGACAGATTCAAACGTATCTTTAATTATCGCTTATGTCGTGTCAGACGAATTGTCGAAAACACGTTTGGAATTTTGTGTCAAAAATTTAGAATCTATAATAGGCGACTTCAGGCCAAACCAGAAAATGTGTATTATGTAATACTTTCAACATGTATTCTACACAATTTCATTAAAAAGTTTGATGCAAACACCTACACATGCGAAACAACCAACGCCAATTCGCATGAAACAAAAGAGGAAATAAGACTTGACAATTTGCCTACGCAAGGTGGCAATGCAACACGGGATGCTTTTCGGGTGAGAGAACTGTTCAAAGATTACTTCAATTCAGAAGTTGGATCTGTACCATGGCAGGAAGAGAAAATCTAAAAGTGTATTTTAATATGTTGATAATGCTTACAATATTTTATTGTACTATGTATACTCAAAATATACGTGTAATAAAACGTTAGTCATATGCATATAAATAATAATAATAAAAATAAGTACTTACCATTTATTACTTTCATTTCTCTTCCTATTTTATTCCAAATGTCGAGTTTGAAACTGCTGTCCATATACTTAGGATGGGATAAATCATAGAGTACAGGATATTTACGAACCAATTCAATTAGTTTTTCATCATTCATTTTTGGTTTTTATTATTTATGTATCTAATACTGAAATAAAATAATTATTTATATACATACAATACGCACAAACGAGCAAACTACGCGCCAGAATCCGTCAGTGGTCGTCAGTGATTTATTAAAAAATATCGTTGGCGACGATATTCACTTTCACGTTACTGATACTGATCGGATACTGAAGGTTAAAATACGGAACTGCGCCGGACGTGTGTGAATGCATCCCTTTAAATTCAGAGAAACGATATTTTTTATGACTGACACTGATGGAATTTCACGGAACTGAACGGATACGTCACTGATATGTGTGAATCGACCTTAAGCGTGCAACTATTAACGTAGTGGTTATTTTTCCAGATTCGTGTCGATTTCGACGTTTGAAACACTTGTTTATCAACTTTTTGAATTTTTCTTCGGACCCGTGTTCAGTGCGTTAAATCAGTAGACACTCAATTTGACGCAATATCGGCAACTGATTTAAAACAGTCGAGTTTCTTCAATTTTTTAGAAACTTGACAATCAAGTTGGTTGTTTTTAGAGTCGAGTCATTGGAGGTTTTTTATAGTTAATAGTTCAAGGTATCCAATAAATGAAATTTTGCCAAAGACCGAAATGGCGGCTAGAATTCGATTTTCCGAAATATCATAACCAAAAAACAAATTGAACATTGCACAAACCAAGCTCACATGTTGATCTTTTGTGTTTTTTTACAACAAGAAAAGTCCCGTCTCGATGGTAAGTTTTGTTTCGGAAATACCCCAAAAAAACGACACTTTTCCCTAATTGCCGGGATAGGGTGAAAAAGCAAAACAAAATTGAACTGCATCTGCACCAACCTTGTTTATAGACTTTTACCTGAAACATACTCGAATCTTGTAGTGATCGATGAGTATTTGTGTGATTTCTTGACAACGGCCAAAATCGGTGTTGGTCTTTTGTTTTTCACCGGGAATCAGTGGTCGAAGTGGCAAATGTTTTTTACCGGTACGGACTTAGCGCCGTAATAACATCTTTGTGGGCTCTACACAACCTACCCCCCCCCCCATTACTTTGTAGAACTTTCCTGCTCTCCCCTATATGACTTTGTGGAGCTTCCCTGGGGGATCCCCCCCCGATTTGAAACTGAAAATTGAAGGGGGCTAGTAGACCCCTCGGGGTGATGGTCCCACGCAACTGCGTATTTTGTGTAGTGATACATCCGGCCCTGTATGGACGTAATATGTGTATGTGATCGCCGAAGAAACCGGCCTTATATCGAATATCAAATAGCGAGCTCGGATCAACTTTAGTGTAAAATAGATGGTCAGCACATATTCGAGATAAAAACTAAATACCTAGAACTTTCATCATAAGGCGGATTTCTTCAGGGAAAGATTAAATACGCTAGTAAACAAATGTTCTATTAATTAAACAGAAAGAAAAGAAAAACAGTCACTAAAAATGGTTCCATATGGCTTCATAGTCAAACGTCAAACTAGGAGGTTGACGGACACTACACTTTGAATAGCATGCCGTCGTCTTGATAAAATCCATGTCTTGACGTATTGTCCAGGGTTAAACAAATAAAGCGGAGGTCCAATACATTTTATAAATAATATTGAAGACACTGTGGCCACTTTCAGTTTATTACTCAAACCAGAGTGACGATGTTCATTGCGCTAAATATTCGTTCACATTTGGCAATAGATACAACTAAAGTACCTATTAACAGTCTTCATTAGTAAATCTATCGGTTCGGATACTTTATTACTGGATTCTACATAGTCCCGAAAACTTCGGATACAGTCATGGACGGTTAGTCGAAACCTTTCACACAACTGTTTAATTTCCTCTTCCTCGTACCTTAAATTAACTTCCTGGAGCCATTGATTACGGTCGAATATTTCTAATGCTTTTATAAAATCATCATAATCATCTAAAATGTGAGGTTCCATTCCAGATCTGTGTGACGAGGAAAACCTTAGCAAACGCTGGCGAAAATTTTCTGCAAAACTTCTATGAAACTGTGCGCTATTTATTTTTTTTTTTACTTTTCTACTATCGTGCAATTTCACACCACTAAATTTAAGTATGGATATGGACCTTTCTGCTTCTTTCAAGTATGAATCCGGATTCTGTATCGTTGATTTGCGGTAAAATGAAGACATGAGCACCAGAAAGAGCTTTTTCTCGTTTTCGTAGTTCTAATGATAAATACGAGAGTTCCGAAAGAGTATGATACAACAGGCCTAAATTATGAACAAATCCTATTTTGGTTAATCTTTCTTTCAATCCGGAAAAGGAGCATCTCTCTTTACTCTGCCTTGAATCATGTTTAAAGGCATTGTCAAAATGCTGATACAGAGCTCTGTAGTTTCATACAGCTTTATCAAATCTTAAACTTACGGGAACCCAGCGCATATTAAGTATGCGTCCTATATAATCCAGTTGAATGGCTAGATCTGCTGCACATTATTTTGATTCGTGCTGATTTTTTAGTGAGGCACTATACAATCTATACAGTTTGTCGAAAAATATTTTGAAGTGATCGATGCTTTCAACTGCATTCAACACATCATTAACTGCACCATCCTTTTGAAAACGGCAAAACTAGAATATCAGAAGCAAAAACCAAAACCGGTAAAGAACCGTATTTATCATGGAAAATTATAGTATAGAACAAAATTATGAGACAAAAATAAGTTAGAGTGTCATCGTTCGAGTCGCTACAAACGCGTACCGGTATGGTATTTCTATAGAAATAAGTTTAGGTATGTTCAGAAAAAATATAAAAAGTACCGGTATGCCATACCACCGTATAGCGCCTCACTTCGACCACTATCGGGAATGTTTTCCATGAAAAAAGCGTTCGTAATTTTCTATTTACAAATCCGCAAAGAAAACAATATTTACAGTAGAATCTTTCTCATTCTGCCTTAATCTCTAGTGGTAATATCTTGAAAGACAGAAAAGTCCCTTGGCGCCATTTTTATATGTTTCAAACATTTAATTGCGCCCCCGACTTTCGGACTCCTATGGACCAGAATTTGATCAACTGTGAATAGAAACATAGGTGGGTGATCCCATTCACCATTTGTGTAAAAAACTAAAAAAGTTTTTTTCTTAAAATGAGCCTGATCCCAACAACAGGCTGTTCTAGAAAGATCTAGTTTTCTGCCACAGCTCGAAGATTACTAAACGCATCATCATCAAGAAAACGTTAACTGTTGTGTTGGATTCGACGGAGAACTCACCAGACTTAAACCCATAGAGAATGTTTGGGTCGTTGTTAAAGCTAAAACCCGCTCCACCAAAACTAAGATGATCGAAAGTGTCATCAAAGTTTAATGTCGGAATTAAGAAGTGAAGGGAATGTGGGGGAAACTCACTGCATCAGTAAGAGTAAACAAGGTAATTAAAGCGTATGGAAGTCACATTTCTTATTGAAATGTAAAAATAGATAAATAAATGTTAAAATTAGGCCTTTATCTGTAATTTTCCTTTGTTCCAACTGATCTGGACAATACCGTAACTACCTAAGCCCTATTACATGCGACAATAAATAGAGAAATTAAATATAAATTATGGAATAAAAAGAATAAAATAATGTAATTATTAAATAAGTTCTTAATATCTATTTCTGATACCTATTGTTAATTTAGATAACATTTAAGTATGTAAAGAGGCAAATAGGAACTGCCTCAAAGTTTTATTAGAGATACTACAAAATAAATATTTTAAATATCCGCCAACGCTAGTTCAGTTGGTTATAAGAACGACTACAATCTAAGAAATACCGAGTTCGAACTCATGTGAACCCACCTAAATATTAATAAGAAAGATATGATAGAAAATCTTCATTTGCACAATAAGTTGATAAAAAGAGCAGAATTAACTGTAACGAATTATAGGTATATATTTTTTATTTAAATTTGATTTTTACAATTTTTGACAATTTATCAATGCAATCACTAATTTATAATAATAATAATAATAATACATAATCTTCTATATAAATAAAAATGAATTGCAAAAATGTATGAAGGCGTATCACTTCACAACGACTGAACCAAATTGGATAATTCTTTTTTTGTTGTGTTTGTTATTATTAGGAGAAGGTTTGTATAAAAGAAAATTTCCAAAAAAATGTACGGAAAGACGTAAAAAACATTTTTTCTCTTATACGTCATTTCGAGTGGTTCCCGAAGTATACAATAGATGGCGCCGCCGGCAGGGTGGCGAAAGTGTCGAAGTGTATGTAAGGAAGTTTTCCCTAACTTTGAGGTAATTTGAAAAATGTAATGGTCAAAAACTCCTTTTTAATAATACAAAAATCATACTACGTGTTTATTTATTGTGATCTTTAGTCACAAAACAAGTCGTACATTACATATTTTTCCGAATACATTCTTCTAAAGTACCAAATCAAAGAAGAATTTGAATAAAACATAAAATGTGTAGGTAATTCAAATTATGAAACTTGCAACACTTCAATATTCGGATACACTTTAATTAGCTAATGTCTCTTTCTTTTTTTTTTTTGTTATGGCGTAATACTCATTCGAGAGTCGGCAAACCATCGGCGCTCTTTTTGTACTGTCCAAATGGAAAAACTAAAAATGTGGTGTATTACAAAGCTTTACAATAAAGTATATAAATTCTTAAGATTTTTCTTTTATTTTAATCGTAATTTAATTTCGAAATGGAAAATTGTCTTATTTTTTTCATTAGGTACTCCACCCGTGCGAAGCCGGGGTGGGCAGCTAGTTTATAATAAAGATAATAATATATTTGCAATAATTAATTTATTTCCTTAGAATCTAATAAAAGTACAGTCGAACTTCGATAACTCGAACCTCGTTAACGCGAAGCTCTTGATAACGCGAATTAGTGAAAGCCTTAATTACTCGACGTGGTTTTTCTTTACCTTCTACTTTGAATTATCGAAGCTCGACTGTAATTACATTCTTTGATAGAACAATACTATATTGTAGTTTCAAGTACTTTCACAAAATAAAATGACACTTTTAATACTTGCATCATAAATAACTATTGTTTAACCATTGTAATAACCATACGTTTTTCTCCACAGGTAACTCCGATCCGGCTACTTTCTAGTCACTCTGTAGAATAAATTTAACAACAAAATAACAAATCCCCGAATAATTACGAAACATACCCCTTATGTTTTTTTGTATACAGTAGTGTATGTATGTTTAGAGATTGGCTTTGGCATTAAATGAATGTATTAAATAGTAAATGGGGTTTTAATCTGCTTTTGAAGAACTTATCTGAAAGTACACATAGGGTAGAAATAAATCTCATCATTTGGCTATCCTACAGGAATGTAAATTGCTTTATAGACCATCTGTTGAAGAATTATCAGATTTGGTGCCCGCAAAAGATTTTTCAATGGGAATAGGTTCGGTCTCCTACCACAAACACGCTTCCGTGCAAAAGCTAGTCATTAACTTAACTTATTAAATCTCCACAACGAGTTGAATCAAATAATCTCTGCCCCTCGCAAAAAACCATTCGGCCAGTCGATTTTCACAAATTTCATTCTTTTGGACTTTAAAATCCATTTCAAAATATGATTACCTAATTTTAAAAGTTTTTGTTATTACTATTTGTCTTTTATTGTAACACTTTTTACTTACAACATTAATAAAGTTAATGCCAAATTTAAATGAAATTTTCTAATTTATCAACATTAATATTTTTGTTAGAATTGGATTAAATAGATTTAGAAAAAGAGAAATTTTTATTTTATTACTCTTTTTTTATTTCTTTATTTTCAAAATTTAATTATCTTCATAGAAAATATACATTAGATTAATTAATAACTTTTAATGTCGACTAATTTTCATTAAGTAAGATGTGTTACATTTAAAATTGCAAAACAAAAACTGGGCTTATCTTTGGGCAACTCTTACAAATCCTAGAATTTCTTAATAATAATTCTAACTTCTAGGCTTATCTTCAAAAAACCTTTTATACTCTAAACAGTCTTTATTTTTTAAAATCTTTACTTCTATTAATTAGTCTGTTATTACTTTTTTTGTGATGTTAGTTTTATGTTGTTTACTGAAGACAACATTCTTATGGGTACAGCAGGGAGTTTTGTTGTCAGTGGAGTGGAAAATAATTCACTGATTGTTATCAACTCGTCAGGTCATAAATATTTATGTGCTGTCTCTAAAATGAATTTTCATCTGTCACGGTTTGGATACTTCACTAATAAAATTTTCCACTTAAGGAAAATGACCACCTTATTCAGTCAAATCTTAATATGTCTGCTCTTATAAAGTTTGAAAGCATAACGCATAGTTGATTCTCGGGAAGTTCTTATTGCAATTAAGAAGTTGTAGAATCTCCACAATTATTATTCTCAAGGTCTTTGCAAATTTGTATACAAGTTTCATTTTAAAGATATCTCTTTTGAAGACACGAAACAATTATCAGATAACATTAAGATGTTGTTACTAATCAGTCGCTAGAATATGAATTGTATGGAAAATAGTAGTTGTAAATACACGTAAACAAATTACTGATTACATGGTGAAAATAACCCAAATAATAATAATTTATCACACTACAACAGAAACGACTGTTTATTAATTTAATTATAAACTTTATTTTTACACTCTTCAGACGTTTCACATTTGAAGATATCATAATAATGATTCGTTCTTGACCTGTAGTAAATCAATTCGTAAACAATTTGACTATCTAATGTTTACATAAAATGTCTGAATAGATGGGTATTACGTGAAGATCAAAGTTTATTTTTAAAATTAAACTCTACAGGTTCTCTTATCCAAACCGTTAATTGCGGTTCTTAAGGTAAATGTACATAATTGAAAGCGGTTTTGCAACTTTTAGTTTGCTTTGTTGAAACGTAAGATGTTACGTTTTGAATCTGTGGATTTCAAACGCAATTTGACGATTCGTTAAATTTGTTGCGATTATCTTGCCGATTCGTTAAGCAGGTGTATGTACTTTAACATCAGTTATTTAGGGGAGAAATTGCCTTTATACAATACAAATGTAATACAATTTAATCTGATAGAAGGTCTTTTAAGTTTTTTATTGTGTAATAAAATAATAATCTTGGAATAAAACTGTATAAAGCTCGGCTTCTTGCAAATGCCAATAATGCGTCTAAAGAACTTGTTAATGTTTTTGATAAGATAAAAAATTGAAATTTAGCTATATTAATTGGTATCGTCAGACCTTTGCTGTTTGGAAAATCACAATTTATAAAACTGTTTTTTCACTAAAATACTACTAATACTCTACTAATAAGCAAAGGAAAGCCTATGTGAGCGTTTTCTCTATTGATCAAGAAAAGGTTCTCGATTAATCCTTCGTGATCGGAATTTTGAGAATGTAATAAACAAATGGAAGAAATAGCTGACAGTTAAACGCAAAAACATAGATAAGGTTGATATTAAAAGAACTTTCCAGAGCGATTGACTCTTCCAGTAATTATTTAATCAACAAATGCTATATTTCAAAAACATATTCAAGACTATAAATTATCTAGAATATTACGTAAGGTAATGACTGAATTTAAATTTGCTATTTATCACAACACCAGCTTTAGCACTTTGTTCAAAACTCACACGTTTCACGCCGTCTTAAATATACCTATAGGAATTTATAATAAATATTTATTACATATCGTATAGATTTTATTTACATAGGTGTATACCTATGAAATGAGACTTTTTTTTTCAATTTTAAACGTTTATTAACAAAAAATGGTTACAAATTTAATCTTCAAAATAATAGCCATCGCTAGCGACACATTTTACCCATCTCTCAGGTAATTTGTGAATGCCGCGCCAAAAAAATTGGCCGTCTTTGGCCGCAAACCAATCATCGAGCCATTTTTTGGCTTCTTCGTGAGAATTGAAGCGCTGCTCGGAAAGTGCGTGGCACATCGATGCAAACAAATGATAATCGGAAGGCGCCAAGTCTGGTGAGTAAGCCGCATGCACCAGCGGTTCCCAATCGTACGTCTCCACCAATTCCCGGGTCGCTCTTGTTCGATGTGGTGGTGCATTGTCATCAAGAAAAATTACTTTGTGACGCCGATCGGCATATTCTGGGCGTTTTCGGTGTATAGCGCTGTTCAAATCGGCCAATTGTCGTTGGTAGCGTGCACCGTCAACTGTTTCACCTGGTTTTAATAGCTCGTACCAAATCATACCATGCTGATCCCAGAAAACACACAGCATTGTCTTGCGGCCGAAGCGATTTGGTTTGGCCGTTGATTTTGGCTTGTGGCCCATTTTTCATCACCCGTAACGATTCGATGCAAAAAAGACTTCCTTTTGAACCGGGAGAGCAGCATTTCACAAGTGGTTTTTCGGTTCTCTTGCTGCCTTTCAGTCAGTTCATGCGGCACCCATCTTCCGACCTTTAAAATCATGCCCATGTCTTTCAAACGTTTGCAAATGGTTTTTTGGGTCACTCCCAACTGCTCTGCCATCATTTCTTGCGTTTGACCATCATCTTCATTCGACAATGCTTACAATTCGGTGTCCTCAAACTTTTTCGGTGGCCGGCCACGTTCCTCGTTCTCCACGCTAAAATCACCACTTCGGAATTTTTCAAACCACCTGAAGCACTGTGCTCTGCTTAGAGCATGTCCACCGTAAGCTTCTATAAGCATTTGATGAGCTTGAGAAGCGTTTTTCTTCAATTGATAACAGAAAATCAACGATGTCCGCAAATCGTAGTTTGAAGGCACGAAATTCGACATTTTTAAGAGCGAAAAAAATGCGTTGTTGTATGAAACATCACAAACAATGAATTGAATATTGTTGACAGATGACAGACGAAAAAAATAAGACATTTGGAACAGTTTAAAAATACTCCTAGCGACATCTGTGGTCTAATAGCTGAAAGTCTCATTTCATAGGTATACACCTGGTATATTGATTAAATATACAACGTTATGCATAAAACTTATTGTTCAAGATAAATACACAACTTTTTGACTAAACTGCCTTATTCTGGGATTATAAATACGAAATTTTGGAACTTTAAATCTGCGATAACTTTTTCTGTTTTGTGTTTCACTTTTAATAAAATTATCTTCGAATTCTTTGCTTTTGTAAATACGTAGATAATTACACTTTTGCTAAAAAAGAAATATAGTTATTATTTTGTTTTCATTAAGAGCTTTGATTACTGGTGTCATATGGTCTTATGGATTTAATCTCGCACTCCGGAAATCTCCTCCGGTTTCCAAGCTTGAACCCACGTCAGGCCGGGATAATTTGTATCTGTGTTGCCCATTTATACTATTTAAAGTCTATTGGTGGCAAGTGTCATCATTACTGAAATATTTGGACCGATAAGACTCTTTCCTCCAAAAATTATCTTAATAATTTTTAAATATGGATAATTCGTTTTATCACGTGTCTATCGACAAATCAAAATACTTTAACGGACATTTTTTGATTTACTAATCATAAACACAGTTGTCATTTTTAATTTGCTGTTCTAACCAAGAAATCACCTCATTTTAGGTTGCTAGAGCTGTTTGCTGTCAAAATTGAATACATACATGTTATACAGTCAATACAAATGTCAGACTTGTTTAATCGTTTAACGAACGTTAAGCTTAATCGTTGTTTCAATGTATGTATAACATCCAAGACAAAACTAGCACGTTGTATTGAGCATAATTATTCAGTTGGGCCCTATCTTATATTTGAAGATATTCAGAAAGTTGACATATTGACATTGTTTTTAGAATCAGTGTAATTTAATTTCGTATTTGCCTTATTTCTTTAAAAAATCAGCTAAAGCGTACGTTAAACATAAACTTGTCTGTACCTACAGAACCTATCACCTTACTTAAGAATCTACTATGAATATCTGTTGATTGTTTTCTGAAATAACCTACATATCAAATATATTAAGCAGTAATATTACAACAGGAAGGAATATAATCGAGAACATCGTCGACTGATGCTGAGTCAGGAGACAAAAGTATTTCTGATTATTTTAGGTTACTCGAGTGATATAATAATGAATAAGTTACTTGGTAACTTGCATTTAATGCATTTACTAAAATGTATTTGTTTTGACAATAAAATTCTTCATTTTGTTAATTTTACTAATATCTAAAATATGATATTCGCTTCCTAACTGCCATTTAGTAAAAATGCGTTATAAATACGAAGCGAAATACCAAAATGGTTATACCACGTTAGTTTGATGACATCATATAATCACTAATTTATAGCTTGATATATAAGGAAAATTGCGAATTTTAATTGTTTATGTTATAATAAATTGTATATATGCTGTAGATATAACTAGATTTACATAGATATATGCTGAAACGGGTATTGTTAAGTTATAATTAGGCCGCGTCGATATCAAAATCACGTATGCATGTAACATTTCGTAATGAAACCTCATTCTGTTGTATTCATATTAGCAAATATTTTTGAATGTACACTGTGTACAAATCCTAAATATTTATAAAAGCTATAATATTCATACTTGAAATTTGAAAAAATAACTTCTAATTTTAAAAATAGATCGTTAAATGTAAAACGGGCATCGCCCTTGATACTATTTTTAAGATCAAATTTGTCTGCAAAATATAATTTATTTCTTTAATTTTTAAAATTCTAGACGCAATAACTTTTAACAACTAATGTGCGTGTTATTGTGAACTCATTTAAATATTAAAATCCAATTCAGTTCTCATTTCCTATTGAAATTGCCTTTTAGAAATGTCAAACCCAGACGATTTATAGCTGACAGTAGCGTAACTAGGTTCTGTTTAAATCTCTTGTCTTATCTTGTCACTTTCAGTAGGGTTAACCAATAAGAAATTAGGTGACCGCTTTGAGTTTACAATAGAAAACATATTTTACCCCTTTATGCAAGTGGAGTGTTATAAGCCCTCGATCCTCTGAACTCAGGAAGATTCTCAATAATTATCTAGCGTGACCCGGGTTGTCCGCGCATCTTGAACTTATCTTGAATTCCCTGTGGAAGCCGTCGTCGCGAGGTGTTGTTTCTTTACAAAAGAATGCGTTCCGTTTCGTTGTTCGCTACTTTTTGTGTTCTTCCAGTGGTATTGCTTATTTGGAACAAAGACCGCAACATAGATAAAGACCGCTGTTAAAAGACTTCATACTTGTTTATCAGAAAGATTCTGGGAACAGCAGTTTATTTCAAAGTCCGTAGTACGAATAAAATCACCTGTAATAGCTATTCGTTAACTAATTCCAAACACAAGAAGACTGATTAAATAATTCCAATTTCCAAATCATTGTAACATTGGTAATCTTGTACAATTAAACTTTTAATTCAGTGAAGACTTTTGCACTAGGAGTTACTCGTCTTTATCAGTTTAGACAGCCAGGTCAGTAAACTCGTAGCGGGATGTTCAAGGTTTGCAAATCTTTCAACCGTTCAGCACTTAAAACAGTTAATTAAATTATTAGTTGAGTGCTAGAATTGTGCGCAGATCAATGTTTCCACGGATAAACTGTTACACTGACTGTATAAGTTCAAACTTCGTATCGATAGCTTCGTTCGTTTTCTTTGGAGCTTGAACTGATCTGCAGTAGTAAAGTAAGTTAGCTTTAAGTAAATCTTTTTATAGTAGTATAGTTGGCTTATGACGAGGTCTTGCTATTTAGGGACAGACGGCGCCCATTGATTTGACCCATTTTTCTATTTTGTCAGTTAAGGGTAAAACATTATGTTAACGATAAGCTACCACCGCTGAATCACTAAATCCCGTTTTTCCTATAACACTATCTAGAGATACTTCTTCACTTATGAGTTATGACCATAAATCGCTTTTGTCATGTAGAAGTATCGCTGAGGAGCTCTTTGTTGGGAAGTAAATTCAGCATATGATTCAAGAAGCAGATTGCTCAAACACACTAGGAATGCTTTAAAACCTAAATCCTAAATCTAGATACCCATGTTACATTGTGTAACCGGTACTTTTCATTTGTTAGTTTTTATGTTTGTAAGTCGTACTTACTGTTTAACAATAGTATTGTTGTATATAAT
This sequence comes from Ignelater luminosus, assembly GCA_011009095.1. Classification (NCBI taxonomy): domain Eukaryota; kingdom Metazoa; phylum Arthropoda; class Insecta; order Coleoptera; family Elateridae; genus Ignelater; species Ignelater luminosus. The sequence continues at coordinate 91,389 of VTPC01091279.1, forward strand.
TTGTTTTTCGCTTTCTTGGAGGAATCTTTCTACGTGAAGCTTTTCCGCCAACTGTCAAACACCCTGTATAAGAACACAAACATTTGGTAATACTTGATGAAAGGAAATTCTAGGTTGAAAACGGTGAAGACAAGTTGGGAAAAAACTGTTAGAGCCCAAACAGACTTTAATAAAAGTAAAGTAATTATAAACAGTAATCTATTTGAACATTTGCAAAATTAGCATCAATCCACCAACCATAGACGTAATCATAAAATTGAAGTAGTGCTCAAAAATGAACAGATTAAAATATTAGCTTTTTTTGTTTGTAAAGTCGGTCTACTCTGTAATGGTCAATGAATGCAGTTCAGCAGCACAAAGCGAGTACTGGCAGAGAAATTTAAACTTACGAGATTTGTACTCAAGTATGAGTTTTACTAATTCAAGATGCTTTGATATTACAATACTGCATTTTCTCACCACGTGTAAAAGCTATTTTATAGCAGTGACGTATTCCTCAAATTATTAAAATAATTAGTCGTTTAATCCAAATTAATTACCTTCCTCTTACTCTGCCTTATTTTTAAGGTTATAAATGAGATCTGGTGACAAGCAATTTAATTATCTTAAAATGATTTGGCAGCCTAACAGTTTTTTAACAATACATTTTTCATTGATTAAACCTTTAAACAATCAAGTTTTACTTTTGATTTGCAAATAAAAAGCCCTGTATATAATATTTACATTGCGTAATATTTAATTATAAGCAAACTCAATATTCGTTTAGGAGATTTAATTTAGCCGCAAAAAATGCGCTATCGATTTTGTGCACCGATTAGAGGGGAAAATTTAATCGTAAATCCGTGAAAACACAGAAAGAGAAATTTGTTTATTTAAGATATTATAAGGCTTTTAAGCTTTTGTTGTTCGTTTAATAAAGGTAGATAATGTGACTAGTCTGTTATCTACCCTACCGTTGCGTATATATTACAGTTGAAAAAAATCGTTTCTGCAAGTGGAACAGGTTGAGGGGAAATGTGTACAATGTTCGTATATTTCAGAGGAGTTCATTTCACTCAGATTCATTATAATTTTCCATATTTACAAGCTGTTATGTGTAATTTTCAGCGTATACATTTTAATTATTGTACATGACACTGAATGTAAATTATTCTTTTTAATTACAACTCCATGACACTTTTTATTTCTTAATTTTGGAAAGTTGAAGATTCAATAAGTGATTGATTAATAATCAGTATCTTGGATAAATCAGCTTTTAGTTAAGAAGTTGGTATCGGTAATCTCTAATAAGAATTATTAAGTAAACATTTCTTTGTTGGAAGGGTACTCATCTTATAGGTGTATCAGAAACTGAACTCGAGACCCCGACAGAATTTCTGTATTCCAGAGACGTACGCATATAAACACATTTTTACAGCAATAAAATTAATGTGTTTCAATATTGTGAAATACTACACAAAGGAGTTATTAGGAAGTCCCCACTAAAAGGCTCTACATATCTCCCAATTGATTCCGCATTTCCGTCATTTGGTCTAGGTAAATGTGGAAAGCATCGGTTCGTCTCTGGAATGTAAAAGCTCTGCTGAGGTCTACTAATAAGATCATCTTCTCTATTTTCTATGATTGTCTGAAATATCAAAACTAAAACTTGTACGTGATAATTGTTTATGACTCTGTATTTTCGACTTCTACTAGATCTTTTATGTTAATAAGTTATGAGAATTCAAATTATTGACAGAAGTTCAAAAAACCAAAGTAGCTTATGATAGCGTCCAGTTAGCTGGTAGTTCAGAACGGCCAGCCACTGCTTTGAAAGTTCCTTGTTTACTTCAAGAGGAAGAGTGGGGAATCTGTAATTACTAAACCTTTTCCTATTTTATGCAATGTGTGTAGTAAGAATAACAACTGTGTGTGTATAGAGTAAATAAAAGCGATATGTATTTAGTTCTAGACCGATAAAGATCATAATCTTCTACGTATTATATCAAAAGAGTCAACAATTAAATTAAAATCACGCCACTCGTACCAAGTCTAGAATGACATTAATAAAATGTTTTTAATGCAAAATAATAGGCCTAACACATGGGCTGAAAAGTCCCAGGCCTAACAAATAGATGGCGCTAGTTCTATTGCATTCACCGCTTTTTCAGTTAGTACTAACCTTCAAAAGACAGCTGTTAAAATTTCATGATATTCTATTCATTATTTTGTGAGTTATTGTGCTAAGAGTGACGCTACTTCTGTTATTCTCAAAACAATGGATCAAAAACAATTTCGTGTTTTAATTTTACACTGCTTCTTGATGGGAAAAAATACCGTTCAAGCGAAGCAATGGCTTGAAAAGTGTTATGGGGACTCCGCTCCATTAGAAACAACAATAAAACGTTGGTTTGCTGACTTCAAACGTGGTCGTAGAGACGCCGATGATGCAGAACGCAGTGGACGTCCAAATGAGGCGGTAACACCAGAAAACATCAAAAAAATCCACAAAATCGTTTTGAATGATCGAAAGGTGAAGTTGCGTGAGTTAGCTGACATTGTAAAGATATCAAAAGAACGTGTTGGCTTTATATTGCATGAGCATTTGACTATGAGAAAGCTCTGCTCAAAGTGGGTGCCGCGTTTGCTCACTGTTCACCAAAAACAAGAACGTGTTGATGTTTCTGAGCAGTGTTTGGCCATGTTTAAACGTAACAAACCGGAATTTTTGCGTCGATATGTGACAATGGATGAAACATGGATCCATCACTTCACTCCGGAATCAAAACGATCGTCATCTGAGTGGACAGCAACTGGTGAACCTCGTCCAAAGCGACCGAAAGCACAACAATCGGCTGGAAAGGTTATGGCCTCGGTATTTTGGGATGTGCGTGGTGTAATATTCATCGACCATCTTGAGAAGGGAAATACCATCAACAGTGAATATTATATAGCATTATTGGAGCGTTTGAAGGCCGAAATTGCAAAGAATCGACCGCATATGGAAAAGAAAAAAATTTTGTTTCATCAAGACAACGCACCGTGTCACAAGTCAATCAAAACAATGGCAAAACTACATGAATTGAACTTCGAATTGCTCCCACATCCACCGTATTCGCCAGATTTGGCTCCCAGCGACTACTGGCTGTTCGCAGACCTAAAAAAAAATGCTTGCCGGTAAGAAATTTCGCTCGAATGAAGAGGTTATCGCTGAAACTGAGTCCTATTTTGAGGCAAAAGATAAATCGTTCTATTTACAAAAGTGGTATTGAAATGTTAGAGCGGCGCTGGAATGATTGCTTTGTTCTTGATGGAAATTACGTTGATGAATAAAGTTAATTTTGAACCAAAAAACCGTGTTTTCTTTGTTAGGCCTGGGAATTTTCAGCCCATGTGTTAGATAGAAGCATGCTCCTTCTTAATATGAATTAGATAAGAAGTACAGCAGAAAATAATTACGTAGACATTAAACATGTTAGTTTTGTATAAGTTATACAAACAACGGTAAATACTACAGTTTTACAAGATTACACAAGATTTAGCATAGATTAATACATGCATATACAGGATGGTCTAAATTTGATCAACGCTACTTACATTGGATACTGATTATTCGAAAACTATAAAAGATATCAAATTGAAATATTTCTTACTACTAAGGCCTCTTAGATTACAAGACTAAAATTAGAAGATTTTTTAAAACATCCGATCAAACAGGAAGTTACCATGCAGTTTCTTTTATTAAACTAAACCACTATCTTTTTATTACTTCCTTCGTAACCTGTACAATTCTCAATAAAAAGTGTGAGAGCTAAGAGAATCATAAGTCTAAAATAATTGCAAATAGGAGACTTAGGACAAAACAAAAACAAGAAACGAAATCTGTCTCAGTTTTTGTTTTACACTTTTATTAACGCTATTGAGAAAGGAAATTAAAGCTAGAAATATTAAATAACTCGCTTCCAGCAAAACTGTAATTAGAATATTTTATATTTTTTTCTTTAATTTGGAAATGGCGTTAATTTCCTTTTGTTGGGATTGGGAGTTAAAATCAGAATAAATTTATTGGCGATGAAGGATGGTTTTTCATCAATGTAAAAGTAAAAAATGGAATATGTTGACGTCATGGTTACTTACCAAGACGAGATTTGCTTTCTCAGGACTTAACAGATGTCACCCCTGAAGTCTTAGTATTGCCACCACAACACAAGTTACACTGTTGCTGTTATAGAGGAATATTGTATTAATTAACATAAATCAACAGATAATGGATTTAAAAAAAATGAACTTGATGACCTTCTCGAGAGGTTTTGAAAAATCCGATTTTACTAGAAAACAACGCGTTCTATGGAAAAAAACGCAATAGTAGACACCTTAGAGTAATCCTCATGTAGAAAATCGCATCCTAATATCTCGAAAACAAGAAGTTCTAAGTGAAACTTTGACGCCTTATACTTCGGAAACGATGCACTTTAGAAAAAATGTTAAAAGACAAGAAAGGCTTGATTTTTGCCGAGTAATGCACCCGCCAAATATTTGCATTCATTTTCAAAAGAGCATGTATGTGCAGTTTATAGTACCATCCCCCATCAAATTCAGACCACCAGGTACAGTGTGGCTAAGACGGTACAGACAACTCATTTAATACTGGCGATAGCAGAAAAAGGTTTTTGCAACCTCTGGCTAATTTTTCAGACAAGCTGTGTGGTGAAAACAAAAGTTTGCCAAAAAACGAATTTTTTCAGATAGTCTGATTATTTGAGAAAGTGCGAAAAGAGTCTAGAAAAGTTTTTTTCTTGGAATGTAATTTAAATAGAATTGCAAAGATGGATTCGATTTGCCTGTAAAACCTACCGTATTCAAGAACCAAAATATAACTTTTTTTTGTACTAATAAACACAAGAGTTGGCCATAAAATCGTTATGCAATTGTTTATTAATACTTTTCTGCTTGCTTATTTTAAATATAACCTCAAATAATAATGAACTAACTTCATTTCAATATTACACACTGTCTTTAAGATATCAAAAAGCAAGACGTAGGATTTAAGGCATAAGTTTGTACAAACGATTAGGTTTAATTTCAATTCAAGACTCTGCGGTATGAATACTTCCATTTGTTTTAGAGACATACTACTATATAGAGGGTGTCTCCAAAAGGTTGGGACATAGCTTAACTGCAGACTCCTGGAATACAAATAAGAAGATTTAACTCAACTTACCTATATCCAAAATCGTCTCGTTAAGTTGGTACAAGGCGTCAAAGTTTTTAAAAAAAAATTAATTTTGCGTATAAAAATAGGCTTTGATCTATTTTTATAATTTTTGGTATGACATGTTTTGTAATTATAAGTCACGTTTCAAGATGGTTTTGGTCTTCATCAGTAAGTTGTAAGTGCATTAAACAAAAATGTCGCAGTATAAATTTGAAGATAACTTTTTAGTGCCGAGGCTGAGAACTTTCAATTTTTCTTTTCAAAAAGATATTTTCTTTAAAAATATTTTTTGTATCTTTGTAATTTTTGGTAACTCTTAAGGTTTATTCACAAAAAAAATAAAATCTGATCTGATGATCACGCTTTTTTGATAGGAATAATCTAGAACTAGTCTAGTTAGCGGAATACCTATCTTTAAATGGCAAATCAGTATCATTTGTTTGTTACATGTCAAAATCACAAAAGCTTAGTGTGATAAAAATTAAGTAATTAGTTTAGCATTTTTTTGTTGTAACTTAAGACTCGTTATCACTAATAAACTTTGCATTACATGCGATGTTATATTATTTTTTGTGGATAAACCTAAAGAGTTATCAAAAATTACAAAGATACAAAAAAATGTTTCTAAAAAAATATCTTTTTGGAAAAAAAATTAAAAGTTCTCAGCCTAGGCACTAAAAAGTTATCACCAAATTTGTACTGCGACATTTTTGTTTAATACACTTACAACTTACTGATGAAGACCAAAACCTTTTGAACGTGACTTATAGTCAAAACATGTCATACCAAAAATTATAAAAATCGATCAAAGCCTACTATTTTTACACGCAAAATTAATTTTTTTTCAAAAAACTTTGACGCTTCGTACCAACTTAACGAGACGATTTTGGATATAGGTAAGTTGGGTTAAATCTTTTTATTTTTATCCCAGGAGTCTGCAGTTAAGCTATGTCCCAACTTTTTGGAGACAGCCTGTACATAGGTTTTATAGTATTTGTGTCAAAGACAGTTTTACTAGAATAATACATGCTTATTTTATTCTGAACGCACCGTTAACGTGTGTCAATGTGAGATGATTTAGAAGATCTCTTTCATATGGTAGTTAAAGCGATATTTGACAGTGATGATTAATTCTCTTTTATGGAACACTATGATTTTCTTACATGTTTCTAAAAAGGGTCCTGTTTGTTGTTGTGCATCAATATATTTTAACTTCCAACCTAGGCAAAATACATTTTGCATGAAGTTGTTTCATTATTTTTACATTTGTGTTTTATTATTTAAAAAGGAAACAGTTACAAATGTAGACTTAATTATTTATTATAACACTGAGTTTAACAAGAAAGGCATGCTTATAAATAAGGTTAAAGAAAATTATTCTTTTCAGAAAAAGAAAATAATTTGTTTATTTTTCATCTGTAAATCTGATTTCTATATAACATCAATTATCTTTTAACTTGCATGGGACTAGTAACCATTCACATATTAAATGTTATTAATTTTAAGTTGTCTGCAATGATACCACCTTTCTCAAAAACGATTTTTTCTCTCTAAAGTTTATTTGTCTGTTGGTATCTTCAGTTCCGCTGCGTCGCGTCGTGTCTCCGGGATTAAGGAAAAAGTTGGAATCACACCATGCTAACATTGCTTGTTCCAAACGATTCAGTTCACCTTATGTACATTATTTTTTTAGTTCTTTTATCCATTTTATTATTCAGGTTAGCATAATGTTTATTAAATTTTTCCGCGATTAACATTTTATCCTCTTTTGCTCATTTCTGTTGTAACATAAAACGCAGCATTTCTTTGTACTTTATTAACGCGTTCATTTACGGTTCTGGTGTGAGCTCAACAATTCTTGTTTTTAAATTAATATGTAGAATATCTTAACAGGGGAACCAAAAAATTATAGAAACGTGTATTACATAAAAATGTTTTAAAACCAAGTGAGCTTGTAGTTTCTTTCTAGAAGTCAGTTTCCAGTAGTGTTTATGTCATTTTTTGATTATCTAAAAACTTACGTATTGTTCGTTTAATCTTATCAATTATGGTTTTATGATCCCCCTGTTTTATTAAAAATAAAAGCATTGTGCAAGGTGAGGAAATTGGTTATGATTATTATGCGATATTTGGCTAGCGTGAAACAGCTTTTGTGACTATATAGGCTGCATTTTTTTTCCAAACTCAAATATAGAAGCAAGATTAAAATATCAGTCCGCTATCTACAAAAAATGATTTTATGTAAAAACAACTTTTCCTCATATCTATTACTTCCTTGAAGAGCTAACTAAATTCATTTTTTTACTAGAAATGTAATAACATGACATACTTGTAGGTTTTTTTAAGTCATAATATTGATGGAATAAAAATATGTCTGCACATTTTTTTAGATAGAGAAAACAGGATTCTTTTTAAGACACGGATATCTAAGCACAATATAATGCTAAGAATTCAGTAATTTCACGGCCTTTTGGTACACAGGCGTGTGACTTGAAGTTTGATACTTCTTCACTCTTATCTTCGAACTTTACAAATTTGTACGGTGCCATCTAAACTATTTGAACGCCCCAAGGTCTACCATTAGGTACCTATATTACATCATTTCTCATTGGTTGTTAAGATATATAAGTTGAAATCGCTTACGACGGCCATTAAGGACGTTTCCAAGAAACAGCGCCCTCTTTCGTCCCGTCGCGTATGTACAAAAATAAAAAATAATACGTAATAATATTAATAATAATAATAATAATAATAATAATAATAATAATAATAAATAAACGTTACATTCTTACACTGATCGAGACATGAGTTGTTTACGTTGGGGTTTAGTGTTTTAGAATATTTTTCCAGGTTACATATATATATATGACATTTTTAACAGAGCATAAAAGATGACTTCACGATCAAAAAAATGGTAGATTTCTAAAGAACGAATACCGCTTGCTATAATTTTCTTTACAGAAAAATATTTGTCATATTTTCAATTAATCCTTCTCAGTTTTTCAAATAAATCCTAAGAAAATCACCGTTGTTATATCATAAGTAAAACATCCGTTTCAACATAGTTCGGTATATGGTTCGTATGTTAAAAATGCAGATTTTAACAGCCAAAATCTACAAATTTAGTGCCGCAAGGGAAATTGAAAATATTCCTACGTATAAAAGACATATACAGTTTGTCCAAGATAAGGATGCAGAGCATGGGGATCTTGGAAACGGTAAGAGATACAGAATCGGTTAAATGGGAGGAAAGTTGGCTATTTATAGGACCTTTTTGTTGGCGTTTGCAAAATCTAGATATCTTGGATAGTTTCAGAGATATTTAAAAAAAAGTAGATTTCTCGATTCTCGTTATTATTTTTTCTTTCCTTTATTTGAAGAAATATCGAAAAACTAAAATCACTTTTCCATTGCCACTTTTTGTTCTCTATTAAAATACGCTAACAAAATTCCTGTACAACGTTTCGGTTTCGAGTAACCATCATCAACCTCATTTTTTTAAATAGGCGGAAAAACAATTGAAAAAAATTGTTAACAACGTAGGAAACATAAACCTTTGGTTCACAAAGTATCTTTACAAACATATTTCATATGAATAAATAAACTTTTTTCAAACAATAAACAAACAGTGAACAAATGACTAAATTTTATCAAATTAAAAGTCAATAAACGCCCTCTGACCAAAAATCTCATGTGCAACGTGCGTTAGCTTCAATTAAGTTAATGCCAAAATGGTGAAAGGTAGATCCGATCCGTCGCCGCTGAGTGGTTTGCTCTCTTCCGCTTGTGGCTTGACTGTCGGTGTGAGTGGATGGCCAAACCATCAGCAAGCTTTCTCGGTGTCGCCATGAGCGGTCGATCCTACCCGGCGTCACTGAGTAGCCTGTTAGCCGTCTTCCTTCCTGGCCCAAAACCTTAGAGGGCACCAGATCCGAATCCTTAACCGACCCCATTGACTTGCACCTCTTGCCGCTTGCTGCATTGCCTGGGTAGGATTGGTAGGCTTTTAGCGTGTAGTTGCTCGCTAATCACCTGCTTGTATATTTGTGCCTGCTTAATAAATATTGTTTAGGTTTTGACTGTGCCTTTTATTTATTAGCACCGTAGATCTTTTATTTTAGCCGTCGACTCTTGGAGTCACCGAATCTCCATCATAGCTGCCCGGTGAGCCCTTGTTTGACCGCCTCAGGGACGGGGTGAGAGAGTAAACCCCCTTATCAAATCTGGCGCCCGAGCACCAAACCACCGAGCACCAGAAAGAAAGCGCGTCACAATACAAATATTTACACAATATATTCGTTGATGTGTGTGTGTATTCGACGAAATGCGGTACATTATCCAAAATTGTTAGGTAAATAATCCAACATATGCATTCACAAACACGAAATACACAGGTGAAAGCTTTTCTGATAAGATAATTCTAGGCGGAAGAGACGTGATGCGGCGGGAAACAAGAGTTTATAATCCAGTATGATAATTTCGTTTCAAACTGACGACGGAATATTTCTTCTCCAAGGGAATTAACATAATTTTTAGACAGTTCAAAAACCATAACGCTATTTACACTCGGGGTTTCAGAGAATCCTCTACACAGATTAACCCGGGAGGAATTCACGAATAAGCTCGACAAGCGAAACCCACTAACAGGAAAAATTCAAGAACGATAAGTGAGCTTCTGATTTTCATAAGTTCCCGCGCGAAAAATATGAGTTAGGTACTCAATCTTCTAAGACAAAAAACTAACTAATTTGTTCTCACTATGGACAAAGTGGGGTATTACTGGAGATCGACACAACGCAATGAAGAATTTTATTACCCCCACTTTGAAAGCAGATAGACGTATGTTTTTTGATACCAGATGTACTACATTTATTCAAGAACAAAAAAAATATGATTGTTGCAAATGAAGTTATTTACATACTAGAGAATATTAAACAAGATTACAATTTACCTATTGCGGGAGTAAAAATTCAACATATTTATAATATGATAAAGTATCAAGACAAATTTGCCTTGTTACTTGCACCAGAATTAACAGAAAAAGTCTTATTGCCAGATTGCTTTAATTAAATGATGGTATCTACGGCAACAAATGTTATTAATTGAGATGTAAGTTCTGCTTTAGAACTTTTGTCCACCGAGCTAAACCAACTCGAATACTTAAATACAGCATGGTACATTGATTTAATTGACAAGTTGTTTACGTCGATGACTTCTAGATACAACAAAATAGTATATTGTCATCATTTGTGTATGAAGAAACATTGCAGTTTCTTGAAGATTTTATGTCTATTACTTGTGACATATAATATTGGGAAGAATCGTTCTTGGAAACCATCTCAAAGTGGTGTTTTAATAGCAACACGTTCGGTTATTGATTTAGAAATAGTTATTTATGCAACAAGTGAGTAAAGTGTATCTTTTTTCCACGAGAAGGAAAGTTTGCCGCACGAGCCGTAGGCGAGTGCGCAAATCCGCCGAGTGAAAAAAAGTAATTTTACTCACGAATTGCATACAAAACTTTTTTCACGTTCGTAATAAAAATCAAGAACTACCTACTTCAATAACGGCTTTCTCGATGCGTCACATCAATGCGTTCTAATTTCTGACAAATGCCAGTGGCAGCCTCCTATGTGTTTAAATATTTTGCGTTAAAAAATGACACGTTACGATACTTTTTTTCACTCAAATGCGTGAAAAATGAACCGTTATGGCACTTTTTTTCACGCTTTTATCACGATGAAACAAACGCATCCTTTATAAACGAAAATTAATGAAAAATGTTGCACTTTTTTAACGAACGTGAAAAAAGTATGTATTTTTACTAACATCTAGGTTCGCACAAGATTGCTTAGAAAATTTGTTTAGTTGTGTAAGAGCCAAACAAAAAATACCTAATGCTGTTCAAACCCCTCCCCCGAAATTCTAACTAATTGCAGTTTTAATAACTGCATTATTCATTAGCATTACAATTTTTCTTATTAAGCGCAAGAGGACCCCTATGGGCGCTCGTGGAAAACCCTTCCCGAGATTCAATCTTAGCTACGGCGGCGGCGTTGTTGTTCATTTTAATAATAATGTTAAACTTATTTCAGTATCGCAATATTAAAAAGATATCAGATGCAGCAGCTGTAATCAAGACGACAGAGAATATTTATCTGGTTTTCTGGACACTGTAAACTCTTTCAAAATCAAATATGATTGTGTTAAAATCCCAGAAGATTTTAAATCAGAGGAAATATCCTTAAATTGCGGTGGAAAAATTCTTTATAACTATTATGTCGCTGGATATATAATTTCAAGCATTAAAAAGACATCAAGTTCTTGTAATACCTGTGTTAGTGCATTAGGTTTCAATAAATGTAACAGAAATTTTATTATTTTCTAATTTATGCTATTAAAAGCTTATAAACTGGACAAATTATTTTATTGTAATTCAAAAACATTTTCATATTTTTGTAAAGTGGAAGAATTATTTTGACAATATTATGATATTGTTCAAAATGCTGGCATTGATTTAAAAATATTTTTTGTAAATAGAATTTGGAACTGAACAAATTTGAATTTTTGTGTCACAACATCACTGATACAAGGTTTCACTTCGTAGAAATAAAAATAATTTCTTACAATTAAATTATTTACTTAATTATGGCGACATAAAAATTTATTTTACGTTAGTAAATGATATACATAGCTCCTTGCCCAAGCATCATTTACTTGCATGTAGTAAACTAGATTCGAGCAAATATCTAAGTATTCTCTTCCAATGCATTTTAGTAATCCACTTCCCACAAATAATTCTTATTTAGCTCAATTCAATAAGATTACATTAATTAATAATGAATTATTTCGAAAAAGAGATCTATTGAAGAGTTTTTTGATAAAATATAGAACACACAACAAGAACATAATAATGCAATACTGTTGGTGTACGTTAATACATATTACATAAAACTAATGTGCATTATATAAAAGTATAACAAAAATTCAAATATTCTGCATTTTACAATAATCTTTTCACGATGCACACACGAAACAGTATAGAAACAGTGGTTGCACGCTAACAAGTTGTTACCAGTTGTTACTCGCAGTTTGACCTGTCCGCAGCTTCAAAGTAAAGATTAACTTCTAGGAAGTAAATATGTGATTCATTGGTATAAATAATATTCCCGTGAGGTACATATCGACTATGTATTTAATTATATTACATACCATAAATTCCTAATACAAAATCATTTGAGATAAGAAAATTAATATCCTGCAAAATTTGTGAGAAGTATTTTATTAATTTGTTTGAATAAATTTAATTCAGCAAAATAACTTTCGATTAACCTTGTTTAAGTAAATTATAAACCTTTGTGAAATTATGAAAATATGTATGTAAACTGTGTGCCAATCAACCCACGGTGTTTATGGAGCAAATAAATCATAGTGATGAAGTATAAATATTAATTAAAATTGCTCAAGTATACATTTACCTAAAAATTTATCATATTTTTTTTCAATGCATGAATAAAAAAATATGTACTAAATTGGTGTCTTACAGATTAAAAATAGCATTAGAGAAGAGTCAGAAAATTAAGAATTCAGAAATTAATAAAAGAGAATCCTTGATATCTTAAGCTACCTCAGAAATGTTTTTCCTCCTTATGGTAAAGGGTAAAGCTTGGTTTAGCAGGTAATCTTGTTAACACCCCATATATTTTGTTTAATTCCATATTTTAAAAACTAATTCTTTTAGAATCTTGAGAATCTGGAAATTTGAGTATTTGGTGTTTTAATTAGTCAATGAGTTTTGTCTGAGTTTGAGTAAAGTAAAAACATAATAAATTTATAATGTTACTACTCATTACAGGCAAAGTTAAACATCCCATGCCCGTGTAGATACAACTTATAAGCTACGAGAAACTATTACGTATAACCATAAACCAATGAGGAAATAGTTTCAGATTTTTTTTTCTCATTACCATCATCAATAAACGCGAATGCGTAGGATGGAAATGGGAAGTAAAATTTGCAATTTCTAAGTTTGTACAAATTGTCTAAATATTTGGGGTACATACTGAGGAATAGGTATGTGAAACTTTCAAAGAGCCGGCTCTTCTGTTAGAATATTTTGAGGCAGAGGTGAACACCTTCTACAAACTTTCCTGAAATAATTTAACTACACGATGTAGCTTCCTTGTTAATATTTATAACAATGAACTTCTTTTCTCATTAAGGTAGGATAACGATTTATTTGCTACTTCTGTGTAAAACTATTTCAACAGCCGCTTAAAGTTCTCAGAAAAATTTTTCGTGGGGATTTTTGGAAATTCAACAAGAGGACGGTTGAAAGTCGTCGAAAAGAAAAAAAAACGTTTAAATCTTTGTTTAATTCGTTTCAAGGCTGATTACTGATTATTATTTACTATAAATCTTTATTTTTAGGGTCGCAGTAGATTTCTAGGAAGTTTGTATGTAAACGATAATGTATCATTCATGAAATTGCATTTTGTTAAAGTACTACAAACTGATAATGTAAAGCTCTTATCTTCAAAACATTTTAAGTGATAAAGTTCAAATTTAGGGTGATGAATGAGCATGGAAGGTCAAACAGATTGTAAACTTAGAAAAAAATGCCGAGATCAATTAAAAACAATAAAAAGTTGTAAACAGATCAAAAAAAAACTTTGTTTTCCTATTTATAATTACCTACTATTAATTCTTTTCTTTGTAACTTTTAAATTACAATATAAAGATTTCCTTTTCCTTTGAAATTATTTCCTACTTTGTTTTGACTGAAATTAAATTATTTTGTTGCGGGAGAAATCAGATTTAATAATTTTCATTTTTGATAAAACAGGGAATGTTATTACAACTTCTTTACGTAATAACTAATTAAGAGAAGATAACTTTTCTTAATTTAGCTTTTCAGAAAGATACCGCAATGGAATAAAAGTAATTAGTGAGACTAAAGTGTTACAATTTTGACAGTATCATTCATGTACCTCTCCCAGAATTTTCAAATGATGCAATAATAGAATTTGATGTAAGTTCGACCTCGACGTTATGGTGAAAATAAAATAAGATTGGGATTCTTCTATAATTAATATGATATTGATCTTTTTACATGTAAATATAATGTAAAGAGAAAAAATTTTTAAATACAAAGCGTAAATTTCATAAATGATACAGAAAATTTTCCATTAATTTATTAATAAGTAGTAATAACAAATAAAAAATCTATTGTAAAATATAAATAACCCTGCATATGGTTTCGCCTGATAAATCTCCTTTAAACATGATAAAAACTTAAAAAAATACATTAACTTATAGCAACCTTTCGGTAACAAATATTCATTTAAAAATTTTCACTTTTATATTATTTACGTCAAAAAGTAACATTTATGTACTAGATAGTCAATTAAAAAAAAATTATTTCAAGATGTCATTTTGATGTATTGTGCTAAAAAGACAAACCAATTAATCATAATTGGAATGTCGTAAAGGAAGTTTGTATAGGCAGTGGCCTGCATTTCTTGAAAAGACGACAAACTCGTAAATATACTCGGAAACGATTACTTCGTACAATACTATGTTATTTATACCTACCTCAATGACGAATTCTGGTACAAGTACCTAATTTAAATACTGATCCATTTAAGTATAAGCTTCAAAAAGAAGGAAAGTAAGAAAATAAATTACATGTCCGATACACTGCACTGATTGACAAGAAGAATTAAATTTTTGAAATAGGGTAAATTGCTATAAGAATGCAAAGCCGAAGAATAAACTTCAAATTTTGTGCATTATCCATATTAATTTTGTGTTACAATATTTATTACTACTTAACTGATTTTTTTATTTATTACAAACCACCTTTTTTAAAATCTGCTGCTGACATTTTACATCTATCCTACTTTGCTTGGATAACACCCAACAATCATAGCCTGCAAGCAAACTGGGGCTCTATTTTCTTTGATATCACTTTTTCACAGCCGAAATTTCCTAATGAAAACGTTCACTGTGTTCATCACTAGTAGCTATCAAATTGTCCAGAAAAACTTTAGATGAGAATTCAAGAAATGACTCAGCCCGGATGGTCTAGTAGTGATGACACCTACCACTAATAGACTATATGTACAAAGTGAAGATGACATACACAGAGCAAAGCTATACTGAACTAACGTAGGTTTGAGCCTGGAACTGGAAAGAAAAATCTCAGGTCTGAGATCGAATTCGCCCAGTCGTCAATGCTCAAATTGAAAAAAGGTGAATGTATAAAACATCTTTATACGCACTGAAAAGTTCATTCGCAGTTTCTTTGCAATAATTGTCAGCTTTATACTTAAGTCATTGACAAGGTTCTGTTACAACTTTGCTCTGAGGTTGCAAAAAAACGGAAAGGAAGAAAACGACATTTCATTAACTAAATATACCATTAAAAGGTGTTCTCAATGACAAGTCAATGTCAAAACAGTATTTAGAATGATTGCCTCGTTTTCTACGCTTTTCGTCTGCGAAGGTATTCGTATACACCATTTCATTGTTTATTTGGTCACAGAAATCTGAATGAATAATCTTAGTGAGTCAATATTAAGGCACTTATCATATCCAACAACAAGTTTTTGTATACCGTCATCATAGAAAGTTGCCGCCTGATTTGACAGCCACTGCAACACGGTTGTTTTGATGCTTTCGTCGTCATTATGGCGCTGACCTCCAAGATGCTTCTTCAGTTACAAAAACACGTGGTAGTCACTAGGTGCTAGATCGGGGTTGTATGGAGGATGATCGAATTGTTCCCAACCAAAAGATGCGATGAGATCTTGGGTTCGATTGGCTGCATGTGGACGGGCATTGTCGTGCAGCAAAACGATCCCTTTACTCAGCATTCCTCGTCTTTTGTTCTGAATTGCACGACGCAATTTTTTTAAGGTCCCACAGTATGTTACAGAATTTATTGTGTCACCACGAGGCAAAAAATCAACAAGCAACACCCCTTTCCTGTCCCAAAACACGGTACACATGATTTTCCGGGCTGAAATTGTTTGCTTAAACTCCACTTTCGTGGGCGATGTTGAATTCCGCCATTCCATGGATTGTTGTTTTGATTCGGGTGTAACGTAGGCCATCCATGTTTCATCGCCTGTGACAATTTGGCTTAAAAGATTGTCACCTTCAGCATCATAACGCTCAAGGAAAGACAAGGCACTGCCTAAACGTTTGGTTTTGTGCCCCTCAGACAACATTTTTGGTACCCATCGTGAGCACAATTTTCGATAGTTTAAACGTTCGATAACAATTTCATACAGAACACTTCGTGAAACTTGAGGGAACTCTTCTGATAACACAGAAATCGTGCAGCGTCTGTTCATTTTCACTTTTTCATCGACTTTCTGCACCAAATCGTCACTGACCACTGATGGTCGCCCACTCCGTTCCTCGTCATGAACATTCTTTTGGCCATCTTTGAAAGCTGTTACCCATTTGCGTACCATTCCATCACTCATAATGTTTTGTCCGTACAGTTCACAAATGTTACGGTGAATTTCAATTGCTTTCACACCTTTAGCACTGAGAAAACGAATTACAGAGTGTACTTCACAATCGGCGGGATTTTCAATCGGCGGAGGCATTTCAAATACGCGCTAAATAATATAAACACGCTCGATTGTTGCCGTAATGGCAGCTGTCGCTTGCCAACAGATGTAGGTACACAGTGCACATGTGCGGATCACTGCCCGCAGCGCTGCAGCGGTGGAATTTCGAAACGGTACTTAGTTACAAAAACATTCCTCGTACATTTTGTAATCCCGAGGATTAAGGTCTGAACTGGAAAATGGGCCATCTTCATGCTTGATGAGGTCGATATTTTTGGTTCTTGTATTCTGAATGCTTTTGATCTTGTGTGTGAGCAGGAACAGAGTCCTGCTGAAAGACCCAATTCTAGTTTTAGATAAGTTCGGCCTCAGAGGCTTTGCAATCTTTTCAGCACGGTCTTTTAATAAACCGGTTTTAACTCTTTTTGTCACAGAAATGACCTTCAGTAGATGCTAAGCAAACCATTACTAAAAATGGATGATGTCGTTTTTAAACACGGAAATTGGTCCCATTAGCTCCTTCACTAGTGTGAACAGTGGTCATACCCACTAGCATTTTGCCAATTCCATTGTCTCTTAACAGTGAAGATCTTCTTGTTAGTGTCTTTGAAGCCTTAAATTCTTCAGCTGACATGTTTTTCTTCTAAGAACGAAGCATAAAGCCTTCATTCAATAATTTTCTCGTAGCACTTTTGGCTACACCCATTCAGAAGACATCATTTTCTGCTTTCTGGGGAAATTTGGTCGATGCATGCTTTGACAGCCCTTGAAACAACTGAAGTATAAAAAGAAGGACCGCCACGCCTTTCCTTGTAATCGATACTGCAGGTTTTGTTGTGGCTTTAAATGGTACGATAAACAAGTCTTTTCAGTACTCTACGTTTTCCAGCAATTTTAGAATTATACTTGACAAACATCTGCAACGTTGTAACGCAAGTATGGAGGCACAATCTTCTCTATGACTCCACTTTAATTACTAATTAATTAAAATTAATTCAATACCAAACTCAAAATAAATTACACAACAACAAACGGTGGTTGGTTTTTATCAGTCGCTTGCTGCGCGTTTGAAATTTCTTTTTAAACTTTAGTGAAGGAACTTTGCGACCGACTAAGTAATTTCCAAGAAAATTGAAAAACTTTTATTTGAACGCTTTATATGCCCTAGCTAATGTCATTCATTATCCCTCGTATTTGGAGGAGCTGCAAATACTTCTTTCATTTTAGCTTTGTCGAATCTTAGATTTTCTTTTAATTCAGAAAAGCGTTTCGGTTGTAATCCATTGATTCCAAGATGTTTCGTTGGTCGAAGAAACACTTTATCAGGCTCAACTAGTGGTTTATTTGTACCATTGTTGGGCTCTGAATTAGCACTTGATGTGGTGGCCATTCCTTCTGCGTTTAGTGCCGAGATTATTCTCAACTGTTCCATTCACAGATGAAACAACAACATTTGATACATCCTAATTGCATTTCAAGGCAAAGCGTAATCACTTTTAAATCACCAGATAAATCCCAAACTGCCAATCAAATCCATTACAATTAATGCATTCTAGAAAAAAACTGCATACTCTCGTATGATCTTTTTGTATGTATGTCATGTGCATTTGGAACAAATGTGAAGTAGCACTGCTTTCTAAATCAGTTTTGATAAATCAATAAATAAATTGTCAACCTATCCTAGCAGGTTAAACAGACTATAAATAATGACCGTTAACTCATGTGTTCCTGTTCTAGTAGACACATGTCCAATATCAGCAAACGAGAAGAAACATGGTTTCAAAAACTATAGATGATAGATAAATTTTATTTTATTTACATTTGTGTTTAGTATACAAAAGTACGCAGACATTCGATCTAGATTGTATGATTTTGTGTTGATATACAGGGTGTTTCCGGTTTATGTAGTCAAACATCGGGAGGTGATGGAACATTGAAAAATAAGTGTACTTTGCTGAATAAACTTATATTCAAACACGCCTAGTTTTCGAGATACAGCATGTCAAAGTTTTACTAGAAATTCTTTGTTTCTTTGCTATTTCGAATACAACCTACGCTATTGAGCTCAAATTTCTTGTATGGTTTCTACTATTGAAAATTCACCTTTCTACAGTTTTTGTAGTTGATGCCCCTTACCATAGACAGAGATGCAGGAAGGGGCATTCATACTTCTGCAAAAAAGATATGTTACGGCGCTGAAAAACTAACTGATTCTAATGTTTTTGTATTCTACACTTAATTTATCAAACAAAGTTACTGTAGTGTTTACCACGTATAATACACTGCAAGTAATTTAAATCTTTTGAAACTCTTGCAACATATTGTTTAATGTAAGGATCTTGTACGTTTCCAATAACTGACGAAGTAGCTGGAATATTGTGCAATAATTTTGACGTGGGGCTTATGAGGTATCTGCTTTCTTACATGTTGTTATAAGTTACAATATTATCAGTGGTAAAGATTTGGAGAGAGAGAGAGAGAGAGTGTGTCTTTTAACATCCTGTATCTCAAACTCTATTCAACAAGAAGAATTTATTTTTCGATGTTGTATTACTCCCGACGTTTGACTACATAAACCGAAACGCCCTGTATTATTTGGAACAACCTAAAAACTACATAAACAACTCAAAGATAAGTAGTTTGTGGTGGTTTTTTGCTACATATTTTACCTTCTTTTGCGAGATTAACTAAAGAAGCCAAATTTTTGAATCGGTCGTTTCATCTAAAACCCTATCTCATAGCTCACTAAAACAATTAAATAAAATAATGAAGACTGCATAAAAAAGAAGTTGACGCGTTTAGAAAATTGTTAAATCAAGTTGGGTATTGTTATTCTTTGAGTAGCAACGATTGCAATTGTTTGTGTACTTATTTTACTCCAGTCAATGAATGCCCAAAAGGGTGTTGAGAGGACATGGAATGGGGGAGAATTTTTCTCTTCAGGAATGTGCTGGGAGTAGTTAGGAAGCAAAGATACTAAAAGTCCCCGCCCCTAACCCTGCCGCTTCAGGTGGAGGGATGTAGAAATGTCCCTTTTTTTGGTTTTTCGGTTAAACTCGGAAACGCTGCGTCGTACGGTAACAAGTATTCCTTACAAAATAAAAGATAATTCAATTTCCTACAAGAATGTCTATATTCATTTTCTTCCTATGAAATACTAATTTCCGAGAGCGAAAATTGAAAATGTTTGAAAACCTTTTTTTGCCCCACATTCTTTGTCAAACTTTCTAACTCCTTAGATTTATGTTTTACAAAAAAGACGTTAGACAGGAAGTTGTAACGCATTAGATTTCCTTCAAAAATATGTAATACTTACTAATTTATCTTCAACAGGTCAGAAGTTACAGCAATTTGAAATTTTAAAACTTTTACTAGGGTAATTTTTCGCCAAACGACACTGTTTAATGTGTAGTATTACATGTTAAAATTAAAGCCTCAAGATCCAGAACACTGTAACGGTAATTTCTTTTATCACCGTTACATCACAGTTTGATCAATTAGGGTACCTGGTTTTGTCAAGATTTCCGTGCTTGAAAGTCCGCCTTGCGCTGATTGCGGTCCGAGAGAGAGCGAGGTCAGATTGGAGTCGAGAGAGGTGCCTAAAGAGATATGTGAGCGGAAGTTCGTCGCTATAGTGCTAATTTTAGTTCGTTCTATTTAGATTTTTCTTGAGTGCCGCAAGCCTCTATTATCAGGGGGTAAGTCCTAGGATTGATTGTGGAATTGGTTGTGCTAATTTTCTTTGATTCCTCACAGTTTGCTTTCAGGGATCAGTTTGAAAGGCCCTTGAGATTGTTTTGTCCGCTCTCGCTGTTGGAAGCGGATGGTTGACATTGGTCCAGAGAGACCCAGTTCCCGGATTGTATATATGGTTCACGATCTTAGAGAGAGAAAACGAAAATTTGTTGGTCCAGTCAGTGTTCCGGAGAAGGTCATAAAAAAAAGTAGCACTGATTTAAAGCGAATTTAAACCATAAGCGTTAGGAATTTTTTTTAAATGAAAATAAGAAAGGAGATTTAGTTAGGAGTAAACAGAAATTGAATCTCGATTCATATTGGTTTTGTAATTGCTGTAATTTAATTTGAATCACCCTAATCTTTGCCGTTCTTGCAAAATCTAGAGTTGCGCGTCTTAAGAGTTTTTTACGTAACTTAGGTAGCAAGTCTTTTGAGTAGCAGTTTTGTGTATTTCTGTTTCAGGGATAAAAAATAATTTTATTGGCCATTTCTGTTGTCGACGTTTTTCACACAGCTGTGGGAAAACATCGGAATTCTCAGTTGTTTTTTTTATAAACCCATTACTTACTTGTGTTAGCTTCTTAAGAGTGAGTTTTTTTAATTCTCCAGCCTTTAAACTTTATTTTTATTTAAATATAGAAACCAGATTTTTATAAATCGCAATTTTACATGAGGTCTCACACTTTTAAATTATCTGTATTTATTTATCTCTATGAGTGGGTTCGGCAATAGATTTTTATAGTACACTAAAGTTTAAGGTGTAATTTTTTGATAAATTTTTATGTGGTCATTTCTTGATATATTTGAACTTTAATATAAAAATTTAAGTATTAATAGGGATTTGCGTCAACTTTGTTGTTCAATTTAGTAATTTGTTGATCTAATTGAAATTTTATATTTATATACTAAAAATTTTATTTGAATTTAATAAAAGATTCCTAGTCAACGTAATATACAGGGCGTAGCTAAATTTGTTAGAAATTTGTATTTTTATTGTTATATTTGTATGGGTAACGTGGTGGTTTCTTTCAGAGATATTCTATTTATACAAATCTGTTGCATGTTATATTTAAGATAGATTGTTGAAAAGTATAGCTGTGTTGTCCGATTTTGTTTTAAGGTTATTTATACAATTTATGTAGTAGGTTACTTTTCGGTTTCGTTATTATAGCATTTACATTAGTGATTATTGTTATTTTGTTGTGTTGTTCCTTTTGGGAACTGACGATGGCGCATTGTTATTTGTCAATATATCACTTATTTAAAGTAAAAGGTGTTTAATTGAGTATAACTGCTTCTTACCTGCACCCAAAACCACCCTGAGCTTTGCCAGCCTAGTACATTACAGTCCTAGTTAAACTAGAGAAATTCAAATTTAAATATTGTAACACAAGGTTACGTTACAACACCCTGTATAGTGTTTACTACTTACTACTGTTGAAGAGCCCTTAAGTTTATGACCGTACCTTTTAGGACATCTTGTATACCAGGTGTCACGTAATATCCCGCTTATAGGGTAATAACAAGACAAGCAGTCTAAATAGTATAATAAGAAGGTGATAAAGCATTCCACACCCACGTGTGCGTATCGTAATTCTCTGTCTTACTTACTAAGCGTATGACATTTAAACTCTTCGTACTCGTTATTGTTTATGCGAGCGGAAATCCGAGTGACAACTAGTAGAAAAGTATAAATAAAACATAAGACTACAGACAATGAAAAAGGGGACCTGATATTACGCACATAATAAACAAATTAACATTAAATAATGTTAGATATTGGTGCTAGAATTGTCAAGTACTTCCTATGATTATAATGACCTTGTCATGATCATTTAAAGTTTTGTATACAAATTATACAATGTGGAAAGTACTTATGGAATAAATTATATAATTTCAGTACCAATGATATTTCGCAAAAACGCCGAGACAGATAAACTAGTATTTTTAATCTTGCTATTTTGACTTACCTTGCATGTCCGTGACGCATCAGTTTCCGAATAATGACGTCACATACATTTTTTTAAATAGAATGATACATTTTTAATGTTATTTTTGAACAGTACTCTAAAAGACTTTTTTAACAAACTAAATTTGATACTTTTATTTTTAAGAGTTCTTAAGATATTTACACTTTTATGGAAAACTACAATGTTTGTAATAAAAATCGTAAAAACGTTTTTAATAATAATTTCAAAAAACACAGGCGAACAGTTTATTTACTATCGTAACAAATATTCAAAATGTTCGCCGTTGACACACTCCTAATCTATGGTAGAATTCGTCTCTGACATGTGCAATATGTCACGTGTTATTCCTCTAATATCTGTTGTAATCCGTTCGTTTAAATCATCTAAATCTTAAGGTTTTGTTTTATATACTTTGTTTTTTAAATAACCCCAAAGAAAAAAATCCAATGGATTTAAGTCTGGCGATCTTACTGTCCATTCCAGATAACCTTGTCTTTCAATCCACCTGTTTGGAAAAACATCATCTAAGTATTCTCGAACTGTACGCGCATAATGAGCTGGTGCTCCATCCTGTTGAAAGCAAATGGTGTCATTAGGAATATCTGGATCTTGCGGATTAAGATATAAAACTGCCAAAGCTGGAACAAGCTCTTCTTTGAGCAACTTTAGGTACCGTTTCCCGTTAATGTTATTATTTAAAAAGATAGGCCCCAATATGCTAATATTTTGATAGTGTTCTAAACATTTTGTTATACTAATAAATTGTTCACTTGTGATTTTTGAAACTGTTACAAACATTGTTGTTTTCCATAAATGTGTAAATATCTCAAGAACTGTTACAAATAAAAATCAAATGTTAGTTTGTTGAAAAGGTCTTTTAAAGTACTATTCAAAAATAACATTCCATTTTAAAAAATGTATGTGACGTCATCACTCGGAAACTGATGACGTCACGAACATGCAAGGTAAGTCAAAAAGAGCAGGATTAAAAATACTAGTTTACCCGTCTCGGCGTTTTTATGAAATATCATTGGTACTGAAATTATATAATTTATTCCATAAGTACTTTCCACACTGTATATAAAAATATAACTCTTTAGATTCTGTAGTTTTGTCATATACATTACACAATAAATACTTTTCTACTACATTTCTACTTCCGTGGGATTTACTTTGAAGAAATACACTTTAACACAAAATTAGGGAATAATAGAAATATGCTTATTATTTCTTATACGTATTCATAATAATACCTTTGTTGACTTTTAACACAGCGCACTACGCAAAATGTTGTGCAGTATGCCAACATACACTTTACTACGCCAACCTCTCCTGGTAAGATAAAGTTTAGATTTACCATTGAATAGCATGTTGGCTTATTGTTTATTAACCCTAGTCTAGATGATCATCTGCTAAAGCTCTATGGTGTGGTGACGTAAAAATTGGGCCGATGACAGTATATCTTACATTTACTTCAATTTTATGCAATCTTTTTAATGTGGCCTTGACGGTCAGCTAGAGGTCATGCTTTAACAAATAGACAGTGATAAATCTTTTAATTTTGGTTTTAACAGTTAGACAATGGTCTTTGCATGGTGCAATTTTCTCGTTACGACTTTGTTTACATTTTCTGTCACAATTTCCTGTCAATAGAAATTGTCTTAATAGTCTGTGTAGGTTCTTCTTGGTTGTGTGGGGTCTTGCAGCAACTTCTTGCTGAGTGTAATCTTTTAAGCAGAACCATCACTTCTGTTACATTTACTTTTAAAAAAACGTGTTTGAATAGTACCTATTATATTATTTTACCTATTTTAATGCAAAATCGTCTACAGTAACAGAATAGGAAAATTTCTGTAGCAAAGCAGATTCGAATTTTTGGCGTAGTTTGTATTGTGCAGTTTTACATTGTCATTTAGAGGTTTATTATTCTTATTATGGGTGTAAAAGGTGGTAATAATTCTATATATTTATTGCTCCAATATTCCCAATAGTAAAAAGAAATAACACTATTATATTTTGATCTTTTAATTTTGCATTGAAGTGTATTTTCAATAAATAGGTTTTCAGTTTAAATGCGTTTTAATTTTTCCAGTACTATGCAAATAATATTCCAAAAGCTTGTTTTTAAAAACTTTAAATTGAATTGTCAGAATACGAGTCCGTCTTTTTCAAGGACAAACAGAGCATACAACTTTTACCACGTATACTTTGAAAGATCCTTATAAAGTTATTGAATTTCAAGGACTACAAACTTCATAGCTAATTAATAAAGGATTTAATAACATACCATCCAGATAATAAATAAATCGATAAATTAATTAAAAACGGAATCGACTGGTGTTGAGATAAATAAGCGTACATAGAATTAATTATCTAAATTGACGTGTAAGTTTCCCGCGCCCACTAAAAAGTTCATTAAAACTTTTTAGAGAAACAATAGCTGACGTCAAATTTGACTCATTTGTTTAATAAAAAAGTGAAATATGAATCATACTCATACATACTGTATAAATCGATATTAAAATGAAACAATTGGTAGATAAATTGGCTGGCTCATAAATATTTCATCGTTTTATATCAAAGGTAAAGTAATAATAATCAAAACGCATTGTAAAAACTGCAAACTATCATTTTGTGCATGCAGACAAAAGAACCACATTTTGCATTTCACAGAAATTTAATATTTTTTTCTTTTCCTAGAGCTAAACACGTTCGATCCTCCAATTTAAGTTCGTTAACATTATAGGAATTTTTCTTTGAAAATAAAATCCTTTATGCGATTTCAGAGAAAAACATCTCTGAAGTCCGAGGGTTCCATTAAAAATGCACTCTCATGGGTAGTCAAAGCTCTAATCTCATCTGTCACTCATCTTCCCAAAAAAAAGGTTAAGGTACCTTGCAGAAATTCTTCGTGCGGTCGAACATTCACACAAGACCAAAGTTCTTAGAAATTTTTTGGACTTTAGATACCTATCCTATAATTTATTTTTGATTAGTCTAGGTCGAACGATTTTTTTTGCGTCTTTGCTCGGGTTGTTAGCCTTTCACGAGAATTCATTTTTGGTAAGTTGTAACTTGAAAAACTACAACGGTCTACAAATTAAAATTAGGAGAATACAGAAAAAATAAGTTCCAGAAAATCTTTTACTGGTTTAAATTGGCATGTCAGAAAATTTTATAGCAATTTTTTGTAATTTTTAGTCACTGTTGCACAAGTTGTAGCAACCTAGTTTAAAGATATTCGCCAAACTGTTACCGCCTTGCATGTCGCTGTTTAATATATGTAATGCCCTTAACAATTGATAATTTTCATTTATTAACCATCTTGGTAGTGAACTAGAATAATTAAAAACAGCTCACTAATTTATTCATTCTATTTATAAACGCGAATTAAGTACTATTTAACAAACTTTTTGTTTATAGAAAATAATAACCTTGGTACTGTATGACTCGCCATAAAGGTGAAATTGTTGCATAAATGAAACAAAAGGGGACCAATAATTAAACTTCTCTAGGGTTCCTTAACGATGTTTTACAGTTTTTTTTTATTGCTGCAATAAGGGAGTCTGCACATTTTTTATGTTTGACTTTATTTATATTAATGCCACTAAACTATTCTATTACAGTTTCCCGTACTTCTGCTCATTTTTACCTGAAAAGGTAGTCAAAAATATATTTTTGAAACTAACCACTTAATGTTGCCCTCCGAATTTATTTTTAGATCGTTTTAGTGATACTTAGTATAAAATATAAGGATGTTCTGATGAATTTATTGTGGACTGAAGCAATGCCATTATTTATAGAATTCATCATATTATTAAAGAAATTCGCACAAAACGAGGTACCTCTACGATTTAAAATTGTTTTTTAAAAATGAGTAACATATCAACTTTTTTTCTTTACATGAAATATCTTATATATCTTGCATACAGGAGGATGTTTGTGGATGTGTAAAGACCGGAAGTATTTAGCAAGTCTGACATTAGTCAAGGTTGTGTTCTAAAATTCATCATTCCCTATTCGTGTATCAGAGTTGAATCTCCTTTTAATCTCCACCACTGCTGAGCTTATTTAATAATCACGCAGAAAATTTCATCTTAATATCTCAGTTTTCAAAATATAGAAAAATATTCCAAAATTTTGGAAATTTCTCTGTTAAATTGGGGAAGGATTTCAAAAATAATAAAATTAAGTATACACGTTTTCAGTAGCTTTAGACGTTCATTTCCTCTGCTTTATTAGATCTCGGCCTCCAACGGAATATCCAGTAGTATAAATTTTTAAAAAGTGTGCCTGCACCGCCCTCATCTACGACATAGTTGGATGATATTAAAACTCCTGAGAAAATCATGTATAAAGTTCCATTTTAATATCTCACGTTATCCCTGAGGTAATAAGAAAATGAGATATTTCAAATGATATTCTGTATGTAAGAATCGGTGCTCTTCAGATTCAGGACCCGAGTTTATAAATAGTATAAGAAACTAGTCTCAAGTTTTGCTCAGAAATCTGCGATGTCAATATCTCCATTCATTTCAAAAACACCTGGTATAGAACACCAGATTCAGTTGAATACTCAAATCATTTGAAAACATTCTGCATTTCCTTTTCGTCCTCGTTAGCAACAATAGTTGATGTTATTCGATTTAACGTGAAGGTTTCTCAACTCTCATTTACTTCCTTCTTTCTCCTGATGATATCAATACCAACGACTTCAAGTATTTAATTACGCAAAACCAAGTTCCGTAATTACCACCTAATGTAAACCAAAAGGGACTTTACAATTACCGACCAGAACTTGCCAACAGTTATTTTGCGAATCTCTATAGCATTTATAAACAGTTACATTTTTATAACAAGATTATTTCTGTAATAAAATGCACGTTGGAACATTGGTTAATAACATGTTTGTTCTTAATTTTATTAAAATTTATTTTCATATTTTTACAGTATAAAAAACATATTTTTTATTTAAAAATGTGTATAAAAAGAAATGAAAAAAATAAAATAAAAATAGAATTAAGACTAAAAGCATTTTTAATTTGTATTTCCAAGTTGAATAATTCTATCTCTAATTTTTGTTTTTCTCTTCTAAAAGCTTTCTCCTTTCTTCAAGTTATTGAATCTGTTTTTCAACTAGAACAGGACGTCTGTCTAATAAAAAGCGATACTGATTTGCTACATCAGGTGATGTTAATACCCTCACTTGTTGCAGTGGTCTTCGACCTGATTTAAGAAGAGTCTTCGAAGTCGAAAACTCTACTTTAAATAATACAAAATATAAAGATTAAAAGATTTCAATTAAGCAATTGTTAGATATTCTGTTATTTGTGATGCAGATGTCATACATTTAAACCAGGGCTTATGGGTTTTCCTAAATCCCTTGGTTTATAATTTTTCCACGATTGCGTCTGTGCTTCAGACATTACATTTTCCTGGAAAATATACTACGTATTATAAAAATTCTTACATAAAGTAACATTAAATATATTTAACTCTGAAACTATATGTATATAAATATTATAGTAACCTGCTCTCTTTCTCTTTCTTTCTCTCTCTCTCTCTCTCTCTCTCTATCCATCTGCAAAATGAATAATCTTATAGTTAAAACACTACAACGTACGTACACATCCTAATCGAACCAATTAATGTTATATCTCAGGATTTGAATCACGTGAAAGGCTATCAACCATATTAAGGCTGGGATTTTGTAAAAAGAGAAGTACCTATAAATAAGGAAAGCAAATTTTGTGGAGAGAGATGCTGAACCCTTTAACTAGTAGAAGTACTATTCTAAATTTAAAAGTGCAGTTGTAGAAATCTGTTTAAGGGCGAACTATCCTCAGCATTTTAAACTTATTCGGAATTTTTGTGTGTTACAGAGTTATTTGACTAAACGTAATAAGTTTGAAGTTGTCAAACGTATTATCGTTACATCCCTCTTTAGCTACATTACCGTCATGCTATGGGTCTTCGTCTGAATCATTCAAGGTGTCTAATTCGCTTCTTCGTAGCTCATAGAAACGTAGTTTACAATATTCATCTGATTCTCTGTACATCTGAAAAATTCTTATTTTCTACCGACAGTAATCTGTTTTTGTTATTTGAGGATTTAGATTTTACAACTCCCGTAATATAAGCAATACCATTCAGACGGCCGGTGCAAGAAGCGAATGCATAAGAACATTCCGACCCGAGAAATTGTAAATTGTTTTCGAAATATCATTAGTCATTATTTTTATTACGCATAGAATATAGTATGTCTCTTATCATTACAGTTGTGCGGACATTATGTTTTTTTAGATAAGAAATTAATTCTCCAAAGGCGTGTAAATATGTTTTATTATTTTCATACATGAGTATGTCAAATTAGATACATAAACTGAAATGTTTACATATTTAGTTATATACCGCATTTCGGTTTTATGTATCTCACAAAACGAATACAAAAAATTATCATATGTAAACAAACTTCTTTACGAATACAATTCTTCAAGAAATACCTACTATTTATTCATTTACAAAACGTACAGTATTTACTTTTTACAAACATTGATAAAATAATTTACAGTCGAACCTCCATAACTCGAAATCCAAATATTAGTTCGAGTTATAGAAAATACGAGTTACGGAAAATAATGTTTTTTATATGCAATTGTCGTTTAATACATAAAAATGTACCTAGTTTATTAAATGCAAAGTATAAAAATATTATTTCGTATGTAATTGCGTATAAAATTGATACATACATATAAATTTTATTTTTTATGAAAATAATCAGTGATTTGTTTGTTCCCTGTTTGGAAATATTTTTATTGAATCAGTGATTAGGTCTTGGTGGATATTTTTTGATATAAATAGTTTCATAAAATGTTTCAATCTTCACTAATTTTCTTCCATCGTAAAAAAGTTCTTCAGTGTGTTGGAGGCATTTTGAATTTCTCGATGTGAAAGTCTAGTTGGCGCAGCTTCTTCAGTGTCGTTTCATCACTGTTTTCTTGGTCTTCGTTTTGAGTAACATTTGAAGCCACACTAGCTACGATTTCTTGATCGGTAGTATGTAATTTTTGATAATAGCAGATAATTTACTAGGCGGTATTTCGTATTCTTTGGCAATGGTTTTTTTCTTAATACCATTTTCGACCTTTTTTAAAATTTCAATTTTTTTGTTTAATATTAAGACGTTTGAGATGACGTTTCGGTGTCATTTTGTTAGATATTGACCATGCAAAAGAATCACATGAACTGAACTTCTGACGAAAATGACTAGGAAGAGTATAAGGAAATCCGTTTGAACGAAGCGTAATACATACATATAAAATAATAAGAATAACTGTATCGTCGTATAATTTCCATTTGCGGCTCCATATGCGTACTATCTACTGCAGTATTCTAAGAAATATAAAAGTTTGTATCGAGTTTATCACATACTAAAAATTCAAAAATACACCACATCCCATTATAATTTTTATTCATACTTTATATTCTAATTTTAATAATTCCGGTAAAAAATGGATAAAGTAAAATTTCTCAACTTTTTCCTTACATTTAGCAAAAAACTGGTCATATCGTAAGATTTTCTCGAACAAAAATTCTTTTGGTGTCCAACAAATAAAATAACAATAGTCTCTTCTTGTTACATGCTACTGGCATTAGACTTGATAATAGTAGTTGTCATTTCTTTTTAAATATAATTTGTCATCGGCAGTTAAAGTTGCGAATTTTATGGTTTTATTCTAGATGGCTTCTTTTACAGTTGAAAATCGTGCACTATAAGGACACTTAATTTCAATTATGCCATTACTATCTATTAAACCATCAGGTGTTGCTCCGATATAACAATCCTCATAATCGATGAAGAAACCACATTCTTCAACTTCTAGATCACTCCTACTTTCGAAGTCTTTGCGAGCTATAGGTTCATTGTCTATCCCATAGTTAGTTGCCTTTATGCTGTTGAACCCATTAATTAAATATTTTATGGTATATTTTGGATTTGTTGTCCGTTTCATCTTACAGACTTTTCCAAACGAGGAAGCAGTTATTCGTTGTCTGCGTTCCTCAAACCATACAGCTGAATTATTTTGCTGCAGTGTTAACTGAGAAATACTCATGATTTCATCTGCAGTTTTATTCAGTTTCTGCATAAACTTTTCTTTCAAATCTTCCAATTCTTTCTCGCCGATCTCCGACATTTGTAAATTTGGACCATAGTCTTCATCTGTGTCAATAAACTTAGTGGTCATCTTTTGTTCAACTTTATATTTGTTCTTGTCATAGTACAATTTTCTACGACATAATGCTTTTTTTTTTGTTAGCAGCATACTTTTGTGTATGACGTCCCGGACTTTACTTTGTGATGACTTCGTGAACTGCTGCATGAAAATTGCCACCACTATTTAAAGAAATTGCAGCAGCGTGATATCTCATTTCATAATTCCCTGTTTTGGAAAAGTTTATTCTTTTTCCACCTATAAAGGTTTCCAGGACGGAATTGTAGTTTTCGGCAGTGTTAGTGGTCATATTTTTTACTAAACTAGCGGCATGATAAACTAATCGATTTGTACATGCCATAATGTCGTTCAGTAAATCCCCAAATCTTATACTAGTAGATTTTTGAATGATATGCAAGCATGACGAAAAATCTTGCATGCACTTCGGGCTGTACTTTTTGTCTCGAATTATTGGGAAACCTCAGCCCTACGGTCTTCGGCTTGCAAACTACATTCTTGACTAAAAAGTGACACTTACGGTCCTTAATTCATAAATAGCTATTTCTATTTGTATTCCCTACCAAAAGTCTTACTTTCAGCTTACGAGCCCCAAAGATTGGAAAGGAACAATGGATTTACATATCAACCACTAATAAAATCAAAATGTCTGCTCACCTAACAGATGTTTTGGATTTCGACTGAATGGATGTTTGGGTTTTTTCTGTCTTATCACTGTTAGCGCTATCTGTTTGCATATATTCAACAGCATTTTCTACATTCATGTTTTTATTTCCGTTGGCATTTTTCATCTGCTCAACGTATTGATAGAAGAATGATTTATTTTATGATACTCTAAACAAAAAGTAAATAAGGTTCTTCTTTGATTAGGTAGTTGCAGGAATTTTATAGGTAGGTTTTGTATGAGATTATTTTTCGTTGGTTTTAAGTCGTTTTAAAAAATTAATAACATTTCTTTTACATATGTACTTGCTAAGCCTTTTATTATGTTTATACAATTTCCAGGGTTAATTAGGTTTTAACTTTATTTATTTAATGACAAAACATAGAACTGATGATTTTGAGAAACACTAAAGATGAAATCAGAAATAAGAATTTTGAAACGTTTGGGTGGACAAAATAAATGCTAACAAGTATATAAAAAGATTTTAATAATTTCTTAGAACGGTCTAAAACCAAAGAATAAATACCATATAACAATAAATACATAATCTATTTAAATTGCATTCGTTTCTAATTTATTAAAAACGTTTAAAAAATAACAAACAGTATCCAACTTTCCTCCTTCCCTTTTTAGTACTCCAAAAGTAATAAAAGTAATATTCAAATAAAAAATCTCAATTTCAGAAATGCTTGCCTATTCGGAAATGCCGCCCATGTGCGTTACATCTCTTGCGCACGTGGTGGTTTGAGCGTCCCTGTTCTCTCTGTCCCTGTCTACCTGTTTCTTGATACAACAAAACCGAAATATGGTTACGGGTGTCTTATATAGAACGCATTAAGAAAGATAATATTTCAAATTTGAATTAGAGGTACACAAACTCAAAATTTGTTAATCAATCATCTAATTTTTTTCTGCAGCAAAAAATAACTAATACTTCCACGATTATAACCATTTTTAGCAAATAAATAAAAAAAATAACTGCTGATTTGAATGCAAAAATTATACCTCTAATTGTAATTACCACAAAAGCAAAATACATATATTTTATTACCCCTTTGGAGGCGGGGCTCTTTAAGAACTTAAACGCTGCACTGACATCTACTGCATAATAGTCAATGTCAAACGGGTTTGAAAGATGTTAATTCCCTGCAAATCATTCATCTTAGATAAGTCAGGGTGAAATGCACTCCAACCATTTTAGATGAAAGTTACGAATTGTTAATTTCCCTGAGATTAGCAAAATTAGTGGGCCAAGTGTTGACTAAAAATTTTATTCATAAAGTACATAGCCTATTCTTTGTCGTAAAAGTATTTTATCCTGTTTGAATTGCGTTTCTGTACGAAAATAAATTTGATACTTTTTATAAATGATGTCACATGCTTCGTAATATGTATTAATTATTTCTGTTGTTTAGAGCATATATTTTTGTAAGAAGATTATATTACAACATAGATATGTATTTCTAAATTCCAGAACTAATTTTTGATTTGTCATACGAATCATGCTTCGTTTGTTTTCCCCGAAATTACGACACCTAATTTTGACCATTCTGAGACCCTAAATATTCCAACCTTAAGTTTGAAAATTAATTCTGTTTTCGTAGATGGCACTATATCAATGTCATTATCAAAAGCATTATGAAAGCCGTCTATAGTTCTTGGATTCATTTGTGATATTAGTACACCAACTTCTGATCCTCCACATGTATTTAAAGTTTCTTGCCTTTATCTTGATAACATCTTTCTATTCTTTGTTTTCGTTTTGTAATACCGTTTTAATCATTTCCGGTCTCTACAGACAGTGTTAGGTAAAAACGCATTGAAGTCTGTTTCAATCTTTTTCCACGCTTTTTAGCCTATCCTGAACAGAGGTTTTTTATTCTCGATGATGTTTCCATATTTACTGTTTATTATACTAATTAGGACGCATTTCTCCGCATTATATTGACTGATTGATTCGCGACAATACACAGTGTGTCTACTTAAGTTGGAACCATATAGCAAACTTATTAGTTTTACAACAATCATAAAAAGTTCTGCATGGTCTAAAACTTAAAATGCCACCATCAGATATGAAAATGTTTTTGTCATATACGAGGTGCGTAAAAAAATATGAATTTTGCTCAATAATAAAGTACTTTTATTTTTGACAATATCGAAAAATGTTATAAAGAAAAATTTATCAAAATTAAAAATTATGTTCTAATATGCAATAATTACATCTATCTACCCTGAAACATTTTTCTTTATTTTTACAAATACTTCTCAAATTGATTCTATCTGAAAAAAATTATAAATTACATTTCATTGTGTAAATCCCAATGTGATTGCACATTAGTACATAGTTTTTAATTTTGAATAACTTTCTCTTATAACTTCTTTCGATATTGTCAAAAATAAAAGTATTTTATGGTTAGACAAAATTTATATTTTCTTACACACCTCGTATATGACAGAAACATTTTCATATCTGATAGTGGCATTTTATGTTTTAGACCATGCAGAACTTTTTATGAACAATAACTTTTTGTCGTAAAAGTAATAATAAAAAGTTTGCCATATGGTTACAACTGAAGTAGACACACTGTATAACTGTAATCATTTTTCATAAATATAATGCATATTTATCGATCCTCAATGGACCGATTTTAATATATGAAACACAGAACACCCGTCTATAGGCATAGGTATAAATATGAAACTAATAACAAAAACCAATAAACAAAAGTAAAAAGAACTAATAATATATCACGATCACTACGATGAACACACGCGTAAGGACACAAAAGCATAGAAGGCAGAATATACCGAGTGGTCCAAAAGTCTGGAAACGGTTAAATATCTCGAGAAATACACTTCAGATTAAAAAGATTTTAAAGATCTATTTAAACAAGGCACTTGAAAACCACCCTCACCCCCACTTGGGGTTGGAGTAAGGGGTAGATTTGAAAATTTAAATGGGAACCGCCAATTTTTTTTGTATTTTTTAATTCTCTATCGAAAATTGTTTATGGACATTAAAAACCACCCCCACCCTTGCCACCCTTACACAGGGGTCGGAAGAAATAGAAAATGTTTTTCTTCATTTTTAAATAAAGATGCGAAATCCAAAAAGAAATTATCAAATAAAGGGTTTTCCAATAAGAGGTGTTATTTTGATATTCAAAGAAAAGTGCCATTTTTTAATATAAATGATCGGATGTTTATTTCATTATAAAGAGGAAGGTATGCCGTTAATAGTGGAAAATAACATCAGGCAAATGACCACCACGACCACGCTTACAGGACAATATCCTTTTCATGAAATTTTCCATAACCAAATCGCAAAGTGGCTGCCCTATGTCCTCGATAGCCTCACGAATTCCATCTTTGAGGTCTTGAATCGACGCTGGGCTGTTGGCGTAGACCTTCTCTTTCACGTGGCCCCAAAGAAAGAAGTCGCAAGGTGTTAAATCACAAGATCTCGGTGGCCAATTGTGATCACCTCTTCGAGAGATAACACGGTCCGGAAACTTTTTCCGTAAAAGATCAATGGTTTCGTTGCTTGTGTGGCACGTAGCGCCGTCTTGTTGAAAGTAAACGTTATCCACATCAATACCATCCAATTCCGGCCATAAAAAATCGTTAATCATCTCTCGATAGCGCAATCCAGTCACCGTAACTGTTGCTCCAGCCTCATTTTCGAAAAAGTAAGGTCCAATGACTCCGCCGGACCATAAACCGCACCAAACAGTCACACGTTGAGGATAGAGAGACTTTTCAACAATAACTCTTGGATTTTCTGAGCCCCAGATCCGACAATTTTGCTTGTTGACGAAGCCACCGAGGTGGAAATGGGCCTCATCACTCAAGATGATTTTTCGATGGAATTCTGGATCATTTTCATGCATTTCAACGACCCAATCAGCAAAGACACGACGTTGTTGATGATCGGCCGGCTTGAGTTCTTGTGTTAACTGGACTTTAGAAGCCTTAAGACCCAAATCTTTATGCAAAATACGGTGTAATGACGTTTGTGGAATGGCTAATTCCAAAGAACGACGAGGAATGGACAAACCTGGGTTTTCTTTAACACTTTCGGCTACAACAGCAATATTCTCGGCTGTTCTTGAGCGACGTGCACGGGTTTTATTCTTCACATCACTAACTTGTCCCAAGAGCTCGAATTTTTTCACCAATTTCTGTATTGCGGTCCGACAAGGTGCTTCACGGTGACCCAAAAACGTTCGAGTTTTACGAACCGTCTCTGCCAAATTTTCACCATTTTTATAGTGAATTTTAATAATTTCAATGCGTTGTTGAAGCGTGTATCGTTCCATATTTATTAATGGCGTAGTTTCTACTTGTCAAATGTCAAAAAATGATAGCTTCAAAAGTGACATCTACCGAAATAGCGGGCTATTCAAAATAACACCTCTTATTGGAAAACCCTTTAGTTGCATTTCTACAAATTGGCACTTTATCTAATCTACGTTAAATCTTAAAAAGTACTATACAGGGTGTATTATTTCAGGTAGAGAATATCAACGCTACTCGATTCTGCATCAAGAACTATGCAAGAAACCCTAGTATCTATTTGTTGTTAACTCTTCGGTTGTGGAAATATTAAGAGTCGTATATTTTTTTATAATTTGCTTATGATTGCCCAAAGTTATTAAATAACCACCCATAGTTTAGGTACCAGAAAACATAAATCAATCATATTTTTCTCCTATTTACCAGTGATTTTCTTTAGAATGGCTTTTACATAATGCAATTGCTTTGATTTACTTGTTTGTAGAAGATATTGCAATACTTTATTTACCTAGAAACATTAATAATAACAACCTGCAAAAAAATGTTACTAAGGTAACCAGGTTAATAAACTTATGACCTATTCTTGCTCTGCTTACAATTTTCATACAGCGTTGCAAGTATTAAAAATTTTAAATAACCTTTATTTAAAAAAATTATACGTTTAAGGCGAACATTTTTATAACATTTCTTGCTCAGTTTTTTAAGAAGAATCGAGTGGTGCTAATATTCTCCACTTGAAATAATACACTCTGTATAATTATGACTTAGAGCAATTAATAAGAATCTTATCGCAATCGCCTTTAGAATAAAGAACGTAAGCCATACATTGAAACTGATGTGCAGTTGTTAGTTTTGTCAAGGTCTTGCCAAATATTTTATTAGGTTTATTCAAAATTGGCTTTTAGTTTAAAGTTTTGTATAATTTAAGAATTAAAGTGATTTAGGTTGCAAAATTTCTTTTGAAATACGCATAATCTGCTGTGAAAAGTAAGTCTCATTGGTTGATTACAACACACGGCCGTAACTAATAAAATTCTATTTGAGTAAGCAAAAAGAATCTTCTAATGAATTTTCGAAACCACACGTTTATTGATTTCCTGAGAAAAATTACAAGAGCAATTTGTTTTTGATAAATTAAGGGTAAATTTTGAAAACTATAGAATAATTAATGTTTTCAGTGGCAAAACATTATATTTCTTTAAGCATGTAAGGCTGGTGTCGATTAAACGATAGATGAGAAGGTAGATGCGTAAAATACACATACAGGAAATTTCATCTTAATACCACACGTTCTTTCCGAAATAATAAAAAACCTTCTATATGAAATTTCTGGCCATTCTATTATTATTTGACGGTAGGAAATATCCTTTGTAGGAAAATTACAAAATAATCATATCGTCATACAATACTTCCCTGATTAAGCTAAAAATCTTTTTAATAAGATTTTCTGTAAAATAAATACTAAAAAAGGTGCCTATCTGCATGTCTTTAGTTTTTCCAGACATTACATAATTGGTGGGCTACGGTAAGGAATTATAAAATCATTAGGCAACCACATTCTGATTATTACGGTTCCGTCTTTTTTATGATGAGCGACTATGAACTATCTATAATATTGTGTAAAATTAAGCTCATTTAATGATATTTTTAAGTGTTAATTACTCACATTTTAATAGTTTGAAATTTTTTAATATTTTTATGCTTCTATATTTACATTTAGGTATGTTGGTTGAAAAATAAAATTAAGAGTGAATTTGAATCAAAGTAAAGGTTAGCAGAAGAAAATTCAACTTAGATTCAGATCTGTTTAAGTTTAACTTTGATATACTTATATATAAGTTAAGCGTCCCTTATTACTACTGTCCTAAATTAACATTTACAGTGGCTAACAATAAATTCTACTAATTAATCTGTTTGTCTAAATGAGTTATTCAGTTAATCAATATTTAATTTTAAAATCTTCAATTCGAAAATTTATTGATTCAGAAAAACGAATTAAAAAAGGATTGTTGTCATAAACAAAAATATCTTAAACTACTAGAGATGACTGATGTTGATTTCCAACCTTTATAACCATTCCCATTCTTCGCAGTTTAGCAGTACTAGACAGGATGTACAATGAAACAACAAGATCACTTTGGCAAGCTACTTTACCATTACCATTTTGGTTCAGCATATCGTCATTAATCTTCGATTATTATAGTATGTCGAAATTCTTGACTTGAAATAAATTTGCTGTAGATAATCTTTTTAGGTCGCTTTTTGTTTATAATGAAAACCATACTTTTGAATTTCACTGCTGCCTTTATACACTTTTATTTATTAAAGATTGGGATAAAAAATGCATATTTCCAATTTAATTTTGTTTAACGGTTTGCCAATAGCTTATAACAATATCACTTTATTTACACAATGAGATTTTATTATGTAAAACCTACCTAATAATACGATTTAAAATCATTTGACTGTCTAAATCTAACAACAGTTCATT
The DNA here is from genome assembly GCA_011009095.1 of Ignelater luminosus. Classification (NCBI taxonomy): domain Eukaryota; kingdom Metazoa; phylum Arthropoda; class Insecta; order Coleoptera; family Elateridae; genus Ignelater; species Ignelater luminosus. The sequence continues at coordinate 129,558 of VTPC01091279.1, forward strand.
GTGGCTGACAATATCATTTCATCAAAATTCTATAAAACTCGATTTATAAATTTTCAACTCGATTTATAAATTTTCGAAACAAAGGACCATAACTAAACATGTTCAGTTATCTAATTAAATTTTTCACAATATTTTAGGAACTTTACATAAATAATTTGTTTTTATTAGACAAAGGTTACATATTCTTACTTATCTAATTCACCTTGCTTTATTGGTAGTTCACTTTCGTAGGAGAGCCTGCTTTAGGCAGCTTCCATGGTGCCGTTTCCGCAATGTCAGTTGAAATGAATTTTGCGTAGTATAGTTTTCATTGTAAAACATTTGGGAATGCAAAGCATAACCACAACGAACTCCGTTTTGTTACTTTTTTCAGACTTCGGCAGACATTTTGACCATGTGCCCGAGGTGATATCAAAAAACCAAAAGTACACGTTTGTCTTATTTTTTGATGTAGAATGGGGTCGTTTCCTAGAATATTATTTTTGCTTATTTGAGTTGCTTTCGCTTTAAATCAACGCTGGCTTTTTTTCAGATTTTTTCTGCTTCTATTTTCACTATTTTTTTCAATTTAAATTTTAAAAAACTTTTCCCGCCATTCCTGTGACGTCACAAGTCTTTGACGATACGACAACGCTAAAAACGGAAGCGGTTGCGTGTGAAGCGCCGGATGCGGATGTCGTCGGTATTATAGAAGGCATTAGAAGTTTGAATTTCCGAATTGTTGAGGTTATGCGGTATTATGTTATTATATACAGGGTGTTTGGTTCACCGCCGTATATCCGAAAAAGGGTGGTAGAAGACATGATTTGAAACTTATATAATCTAATATACTATTATACAAAGGGTTGCGGTTTTTGAGATATTGTCATTTTTCATAATTTCACCCAATTGGACGTTTTTCCCCATTTAAATGTGAACACCGCACTATTGGAAACTATTAATTTGAAGGTAATGATAATTTTATAATCTTTTATAGCTACTCTATCAATTTTAGTCATTTCCACCTACTCCTACAAGTGATTAAACAAATTAGACCCGAAGAAAGTTAAAAAAATTATTACTCTAAAATTTAACTTTTACTTCATAAGGTTATAAAAGAAAAAAATTTAATGGGTAATTATGTTCAAACATTTTTAAAAACATCCTTGTTCTTTGCCCTTTAGAATGACATGTCACACTTTCAACCACCTGCAGATTCTTAGGACTAACAGGCGACTTAATACAAATGAACCGTTTCCGCACACAAAAGCAAACACTTGATAACACGTTATTAGTTGTAGGTTTGGCTTTATAACCATTGGTGGTGTTGAACTTTGCATTTTCAACCGTTAATTTTGTGATTTTTGCGTGTTGCAGGTCCGTATCAAATTGCGTTGAACTCCACGTTTTATTGCAATCGTTGAATTTGACTATTAAAGTGCATTGAATCTACATTGAATTGCACTTGTTTGATTGGACTATTAAATAGTGATCGCCCCCAGACATAATAACCCAATCAAATCTGGTGATCGAGCAGGCCACATTATCGGCCCATTTTGCACTATTGATCTATTGAGAAATTGGCATTTAAAAAGTCTCTTACGGCTATCGGATAGTAGACAGGCCATCCATCGTTTTGAAAAACCATTTGTGGGATCCTATCTAGTGGCACTTCATCCAAAATATCGTTCAAATTGTTCTGTAAAAACTTCTTAAATGCCAACTTTCCCAAAAGATGGATAGGACAAAATGGGTCGATAATATGGCCTGCTCGATCACCGTATTTGACACCCTCGGGTTATTATGTCTGGGGACTATCACTATTTAATAGTCTAATCAAACAAGTGTAATTCAATGTAGATTCAACGCTTTTTAATAGTCCAATTAAACGCTTGTAATAAAACGTGGAGTTCAATGCAAATTGATACGGACCTGCAACACGCAAAAATCACAAAATTAACGGTTGCAAATGCAAAAATCAACATCACCAATGATTATGAAGCCAAACCTACAACCAATAACGTGTTATCAAGTGTTTGCTTTTGTGCAGCTAAACGATTCCTTTGTATTCAAGTCGCCTGTTAGTCCTAAGAATCTACAGGTGGTTAAAAGTGTGACGTGTCATTTTAAAGGGTAAAGAACAAGGATGTTTTAAAGAATGATTGAACATAATTACCCATTGGATTTTTCTCTTTTATAGCCTAATGAAGTAAAAGTTAAATTTTAGAATCATAATTTTTTTAACTTACTCCGGGTTTAATTTGTTTAATCACTTGTAGGAGTGGATGGAAATGACTAAAATCGATAGAGTAGTTATGAAAGATTATAAAATTATCATTACTTTCAAATTAAAAGTTTCCAGTAGTGCGGTGTTCACATTTAAATGGGGAAATACGTCCAATTGGGTGAAATTATGAAAAATGACAATATCTCAGAAACCGTGACACTGTGTAATAGTATATTAAGTTAGATAAGTTCCAAATTATGTCTTCTACCACCCCTTTTCGAATATACGGCGGTGAACCAAATATTATATATTATATTTACAAAGTTTATACAAATAAGCTAACCTCTAAACCTTCAAAACAATAGTCAATAATTGACGTAAAAATACAGATACTTATAATACCTTTGGTTGAAGTCGACAAAGAGGAGAAACCCGACGACTAACGAATGACTGCAAAGACACAACAATGTGATTGCGACGTTGTCAGCTCTACTATTTGTACAGACCGACTACCGACAAACTGTGACGTCACTAGTAAAAAAAGAATTATTTTATTTCCTTATAACTCTTTAGTTATCATATTACGTAAAAAACTGTTAATGGATATTAAATATATATTTTGTACAGAATGACAATATGTGTTTAGATCTCAATAAGTCTATTTTAGGAAACGATCCCATACGATTCTAAAGTAAAAAAAAGATTTTTGAAAATTTTCCAATTTTCGGCCACCGTTTTGTTACTTTTTTCAGACTTTGGCAGCCATTTTGACCATGTTTCCAAGGTGATATCAAAAAACTAAGAGTACACGTTTGTCTTATTTTTGATGTAGAACACGATTCTAAAGTAAAAAAATTTTTGAAAATCCAAATCTGAAATCAAAATTTCAGAATTTGACAAACAATGGGGACATACAGACATACAGACAGACAGACAAACTTTGCAAATTTAGTAACGACTCCTTCGGAGTTCTTTGAAAAGTTTTTACCTACCGTATCTTATATTGGGCTCTGTAGTGCTTACCATAGGAATCTTATCCGAGATCTAATTTTCCCAATGCAGCCATTGTTGATCGTGTCGGACCACAACTAATACTAAACAATTTATGATTATTTAATTCCTTGGTGTCAGAAAGACTACCGTTTGTCCTTGTCACGGATTGTATTTTGTTGTTTGTTTTATCGTATTCCCAGCTGTGATGAAGCTGGAAAAACTTTATCGTCAAAGCTAACTCTTGGACCGACGCGTTAGCATAACGTCGCGTTCCAGGTCATTTGAACTCTTGAGGTACTCCTTTAGTTATTAATCAAATAAACCGAAAACTTCGCATTGAAAGTTATTGCACCAACCTCTTGGAAAGTCACTTTGTCGACTCCGTAGCGGTACTTAAGAAGCGTGTGTATCACCATACCTGCAATTCACCAGTACGTGTATCGATTTAATTTTTGCTTATAAATCTCTAAGAAAAAATAAAAATTGACTCGTCCGAGCATTTTTAGAAGTAGAAGTAAATAGAATTTATGCATTACGGTTTTGTTAAACATGTATTGTTCTTTGTGTGGTTTGATTGAAATAATTCCAGGTACAGAACAGTTGCTTGGAGAAATTTTATTTATTCTGAACGTATTGATACAAAGAATTAATAATTTTTCTCTTAAGGCGCGGGGCCCTGGGCAGTTGCCCCGCAAATCCAGCTCTTGAGCCAGCCCTGGGTGTACCACTTTAATTAAGGCTTGCGGCAATGCTGTACTATCCAAGGATATTGACTATCATCACTGGCGCCCAGTGATTTCGACCCATTTTTTCTACTTCGTCTTCTGATAACAGGCCACCCACAAAGTATATCGCCAAACCATCCCGATCTCTGACCTGCCGAGTCAGTCACGTGGCAGTTCTGCTTGGAGTTTCTAATTCCCATTTTTCCCGTAACAAATTCAACCTTCTAGTACTGTAATATTGCTTTCATAAAAAGTAAATAAACTCAATTCTATATTATTTAATAGACTTAGAGAACCAGAACCAACGTTGGACTTCTTTTTTCTGGTAAAGTTCTTAACATTTTGAATAAATTTTGGAAACTCTTCAAATTAGTGGTTTGCTAAATTTGTTTAATGTGTTATACACTATTGGTTATATTATGTACCATACGCCCGTAAACAGCTTTGTTAAATTAAGATATTTTTATTATTATTAAGATTATTAGTTTCAAACTAAATTTGAATTTAGAAAAGAAATGGAAATAAGTATACATTATTGTCCAAAATAAACAGGTGTTTCCAGTCAGGGTAATGATGGGTAGCTATAGTCGGCAAATAAAATTAGATTTAGGGCATTTATTAAACGATTAACAAATTGTAAATTAAAATCTAAATATGTAATTTCAAAACAAAAGGGTTACAGCATCCGGTTATTTTTACTTCCTTAGAAAGTTAACAGAAAATTTTAATCCTTTACAAACAGAACCTTCTTAATAAAACTTTTGGTAATAAAGTAAAGCTCGCAAATTACTAAAATTAACTTCATTTAAAAATAACGAGTTAAATAAGTTTTTAAAGGACAATTTTGAAGCGTGGTTGTTAGTAAATAAAAATCAAATTAACGACCTAGATTTATTGCTGTCATATGTTATTAGTATATTTTGTTAATTGTAAAATTGAAGTTTCAAAAGTAGGATTGTATTTGAATACATTTAAATAATAATTGTGGAAATGGAAATGCTTTATAATAACAAATTAAATTAACAACATAATACAAAAGTCCTAAATGATCTTAATCTTAATAACTTCAAAATCAATTTTCATTAAATTTTAATGTTAGAAAAGCAATAACTTATACAGGTTTTGTTCATTATACAACCGAATTTACAAAAAAGCCAAAACATTTAATATGATTAGAAATAATTGTTGATGGTTTTTAGATATATTAAGTATCAAACGAATGCGCATGCAAATTCTTTTTAATAATCCGTAAAAAAGGCTTCTACTATTTTAAAATTTTTCACAAACAAAAAACAAGTGAAACGTAACAGTTTCTATAAAAGCTTTTTTTATTAACTTCCTCAAAATATAGCAGCCAATTAAATAAAAAAAAAGGAAGAAAGCGGGCTTTCATTATTAAAACGTTTGCCTCACTAAATGGATAATAAAAA
>VTPC01091280.1:0-34106 GCA_011009095.1 Ignelater luminosus
TTACGAGTGCTGCCATCTTCACGTTGAGGTCGGAAACTTTTCAGACCATCCTCGTATATAAAATGATATATTTGATGACCTTTCAAGAAAAGTTCAACATGGGGTAACTGTTACTGGACCACAGAATTTATTGAACTTTCAAAATCATCAAATATAATGGTTTTTCATTCGAATATGTTTCTTTAACCTAGATAATACCTTCTGAAGGTCGTTCATTGACTAACCTATCCCATTGTGACTTTCAAAGATTTATACGGGATAGTCTTCATCTTGGTCGTCTGATTGTTTCATTAAAATAACACATGTAGGAAACTGGAACGTCAAGCATACTCGTGTCTTCGCATCGAAAAGCAAATCCACTGCCCCAGTTAATTATCTAGCGCTAGGTTAGTTTTCTATTCAACTGTTCAAGTCCCTACCGCAAAATCGAATTCAAGAAACTTGTTAGAACAAAAGGTTATCGCAGATTTTTAGGTATCCTTCTTTTTGTTCGCCATTTTTCCTTTAATAAATCGTAAAGAGGACCGTGTAAGTTGGTATCGCCATAAGATGTTAATTCGAAGTGGGGAGCAAGTTCATTAAAGTGTAATAGTGGGTGCGTGGTTCTCGGTCAGGAAAGCGGTAAAGGTTGTCAACCCTCTACATTAATATGGAAAGCGAGACACAAAGACAAAGATTCCGGCGTGTTCGTGTAGTTTAGTTTCTGTAGCAGAAATCTGACGCTGGACTCCGGTCGCCTTGGAACATGCATTGATAGCAATCGCTTCGGGAGAATCTGTAGGCCCCAGTAGATTTAATTAATTTGATACACCCGTAATTTAGTTAGAGTTCAGACTGACATGTATATAAATCATTCCCAGAAACAAAGCAACAGAACCGACATGTACGCGCGCAATCCTGGTGTGGTAAAAGATAAATTAAAGCTGCGTGGTTAACGTTAGCGTATAGTATATGAAAATTCTAATTGGAAAGCTGAAGAAATATGAGATTAAAAATTCGGCGTGATGCGACACGGAACTGTATAGTTGCTGTTCTCGCGAAAATCCAAATTAATTGGCTCCCGAAGCTTACTTACTCCAAGTTTCTCAAAGTAATTAAACTAGTACTACAGACTACACGAGAAGGTTTCAAACGAGATCGGTCGACATCAATACCGTCACCACCGGAGTCTGATGAATGCGAGTACGAGGATCGATCTTGAAACTTTACGAAACGTTTTTTTACAACGGGAAACTTCTTTTCGAAGCGCTAAACTTAACAGCGTGCAATTTCTGTCCTCAATTAATTAAAGCTAAAGGGTAGAGTCGAGCGACCGACGTTAGAGTGAAGGCTGTCTAAGTATACCGCACGCCATCAAAACGGGGGTTGCTTTATTACCGAGCGATAAAAATCGGCATTATTTCAATTCTAATGTGCATCACGCGAATCGACCAACCCTTCTACTAAATTAATGATTTAATTTGCAGTATTGTTTACCATTAAAACAAGCGCTATCAACACGAGGGTCCAGGACAATACACGATGAGCCGCAGTCGTGTTAATATTTCACCGCTCTGCAGCGCGACACGCTGAAAGAAATCATCAATATGCTCCTGGATTTATGAGGGGTTGCGGCACCACTCTAAAAACAATACAATATATCAAACAACGGTTCGCAATCCATCAGTCTCACTGGCTATCAAACAAACCGATGGGGCAGAAAATCAATAACCAAATATAGAGGCTGTGTGTATGGACAGATGGATGGTGGTGAACTGCCTGAGGACACATTATGCTGCTTGTAGCCGAGAATCACGTCGAATGGCACGTGGCATCCTTCTATACCCCTTAATGGACACCCGAGTCATTTACATCATTAGGACCACGCGGGGTGCTTCAAAATTGGTCCACTTATCGAAGAGCACCCCAGAGCATTCGTTTAAGTTAATTTAACATCCAAATATTCGCTACATTAACGTGCCCTTCTTTTTTTTCTGAGACCTTAATGGACGCCCGTCCATTTTAAAATATTCACACTAAATAAACTAGGTCCAATCCGATATTTCTCATTCTCTCCCTAATAGAAAATATTCTTATATCATTTTGATTTGCTTAACATGGTACTAGAGATAAGACAATTTCTCGGGTGTCAGCTTCAGGGAGGACCGTCATGAATACCGCCTTAATCCTGGCACAGCTGACCAGCCAGGGGCGCAGTTGCTCAGACAAATTGAATTTTCTGATTTCTGGCGAGCGGAGCACCATCTGCCCGGGGTGTCAGAGCCGCGGTACGCTAACAGTCGGACAATGATACGAGCTTTAGATTGCATTATTTCCCTTACAACTCCCGGCTATTCACACGGTTCAAAAAGGGTAAATAATTGCCTCGATAAGTTTAATTTCGGACCATTGAAAAATACGAGATTGCGAATTTTCCGCAGCTCGGGAGCGTATAAGCGCGCCCGCTTTTAATCGTCATAGAAATTTGTTTGGAACCAGAGTTATTTGTTGTAACCAAGAAAGAAATAATTCCGGTTCGCTCAAGGGGTTGAACTATATTGGGAGTACATGCCACGAATTCATCAATCACATGCGTCTCGGGATTTAGTTTACAGGATTTGGGAGCTTTGTGACTGCCAAACTGACCGCCTTCACGAATAAAAATCGATACGACAGCAATTCCGAAGAGGATTTTTATTTATTCCTTGATACTGTTTTCTGACACTTTTGATGTAATCTTCGATTCAACAAAAGAAAAGGAAAGAAAAACAAGACTGAAAACCTCAGCAATTCGGGCAACATTGGAAAATAACAAGCGTGGTGAAAATTATTCTGAAACTATTTTAAACTTGCAACCCCCACAGCGACGAGTTCATTAGCCTGCGAAAATGAAGAGCTTTTCTTTGTTAAGCTCTTCAGAACTAATAGCGCCCGCGGAGATTAACTTTTTGTGGAAGCATGCGTTTCTAGAAATGAGACTTATAAAGAGCTTATTACGAAAAGAAGACTTTTTCTAATCAGCAGGTAGAAATAATAAACGCAAAAAGCAACCTTTCTTGCAGATATACAATATATTGCGAAAAGTTTTATGTTTAAGGCTTGAAGGTACTTGGGAAAATGTTTTATATTTGATAAACTATAATTAATTTTCTTAATTTTCCAATTCCCATTTGTTGAAATAAGCAAACCGCGAAACAATAATTATTATACCATTTCTCAACTAAATAAAAAACTGCAGTTTTCGTCAATAAATTGGGTAACATTAAAGAAGAATGGCATCATCTTTCATCTCTTCATAAACAAAAACTGCTAAAAAATGGGTTTTCAAATCTCAGAACTTAAGTACAGCTCAGATAAACAAAAGAAATTGTAACAAGCGTAATATTAACTAGCAAGAAGCGGTTCGGAGAATCAAGATGAATGCAAGTTGAGAAACAGATAAATTGAAAATAAAACTGAATAGTCGTTAGGATGATTGAATAGACAACTGATTCAATCTTTTAGTAACACAAGATATCTACCGGCTAATGCTATTGCTATGGTAAAATTCACTAACACATTCAACAAGTAGCTACACAAAATCAATAAAATTAACTGACCTTGCAACTATATATTGGATAGGTTTGACCTAAAATGAATTGATTTTTGATGATGTGGCCTTACAGTTGCAGAGCTAAAATTATGGTCAGCAAAACTAACTGCACTAAAACATTATAAAGTTTAGAAAAGCGAGACCCTAATGCGGTATCTGATGTGAACTATAGATACAGTAAGACGAGATTAGGAAAGAAAAACAAAAACCATCTAAAGAACAAGATAAAGTGAAGACAATCACGTATGTGTAACAATTGAAAATTCAATAAACGAAGATTACAAAAATTAGCCACTGATTCCATTATAGAGATTTCGAAAACACAATTTGTTTTATTTACGATTTTGAATACTTTCTTCTCTTGTTGTTGACTGTATATTAGGGACCAATCGACTTTTGCTACAACTTTGTTGTCCACGCGTTCTTTTATTGCTTTACACCTTATTCATGCCCAAAGCTTCCCTCTAGAGCTTAATCTGATGAATATTTATCAACAGGGTTTTTCTGTAAAGTCATATAACATACTTGGCATAATTTTCTTTTGGATCGTATGCTCGCTCACGCTCACGTAACTTTTTTCTGTTATCCACCCACTAAGAAACCACTTACGTTGGCATACGAGATCGTAATTACCGTTCGCGTATCATGAGATTCTAATGAGTTACAAAATTTGCAAATTCTACAAATCACACGATTCCCAAATCCCATAAGTCATGCGATTCCCGAATCTCATAATCCACGAAATTTCTGAATCTCATAAATCATAAGGTTCACGAATCCTATAAATCACGAGCTTCTTGAATATCGCAAGGCACGAGAGTCCTTAATCTCGTAAATCACGAGAATCCCAAGTCACAAGAACGCAAATTTCATGTCACGAGATTCGTGAATCTCATAAACCACCAGAATTTCGCATTTCATAAGTCACGAGATTTTTGAATCTCTTGCTGCAAAATTACCGAATCTAATAAGTCACGAGATGCCCATGGGTCACGAGATTCCCGAATCTAATAAGTCATCAGATTTCCGAAACTCATAAGTCACAAGATTCTCAAATCTCACAAGTCACCAGATTTCGGAATGTTATAAGTTACGAAAAACCAGAATGTCATAAGTTACGACATTCCTGAATCTCATAAGGTTCGAGGTTTCCGAATCTTCTTAATCACAAGATTCTGAATGTTATGAGTCACGACATTCCCAAATCTCGATGATCACGAGATTCCCGAATGTCATCAGTCACGAAAATTCCGAATCTCATAAGCCAAGACATGTTCGAATCTCAAATCACGAGATTCCCAGAGATCACTAGATTCTTGAATCTAAGTTACTAGGTTCCTGAATCTCGTAAATCGCGAGATCCTCGAATCTCAGAAGTCACGAGATTTACAAATTCCATAAGCTACAAGATTCCCAAATCTTACAAGTCACGAGTTTCCGAATCTCACAAGTCACGAGATTTCCAAACCCCAGAAAACACAAGATTTCCAAACGTCGTAAGTCACAAGAATTCAAATCTCATAGGTCACGAGAATTCTCGATTTGCAAAAGTCTAAGAATCTCGAGTCTCATAAGTTACGAAAGCGCAAGCTTCATAAGTCACGAGATTCCTGAATTTCATAACAAGTAACAGATTCCTAAATCTCACAAGACACTAGATTTACGAATCTCATTAAGGCGCGAAAAACGGGAAGGTCATAAGTCACGAGAATTCTGATTCTCATAGATCACGAGAATGTCAAATCTCATAAGTAGTAAAAATTTCGAATCTCATAAGCCAAGACATTTATGTCACGAGATTCCCAAATTAAACAAGTCAGGAGATTCCCAGAAATCACTAGATTCTCGAACCTCATGTCAAGAGATTCCCTTATCTCATAAATCACAAGATTTCTGAATTTCATAACAAGTCACAAGATTAAAGCACGAAAAACGAGAATTTATAACTCACGACATTCTTGAATTTCATAAGGTTATCAAATCTTGTTACTGAATGTCATGGGTCACGACATTCCCGAACTTGATTAATCACGAGATTCCCGTCATAAGTCACGAGAACTCCGATTGTCATAGATCACGAGATTACCAAATTTCATAAGTCACGAAAATTCCGAATCTCATAACCCAAGACATTTCCGAACCTCATGTCGCGAGATTCTCAAATCTCATAAGTTATAAGATTTCTAGATCTCACAAGTCATGAGATTTCCAAATCTTATTAAAGAACGAAAAACGGGAAGGTCATAAGTCACGGCGTTCTTGAATCTCATAAGTTTCGAGGTTCCCGAATCACAAGATTACCGAATGTCATGATTCGGGACATTCCCGAATTTCATTAGTTACGAGATTACCGTCATAAGTCACGAGATTTCCGATTCTCATAGATCACGAGATTGTCAAATCTCATAAGTCGTAAAAATTCCGAATCTCATAAGCCAAGACATTTCCGAACTTTATGTCACGAGATTCCCAAATCTAATAAGTCAGGAGATTCCTAAATCTAATAAGTCAGAAGATTTTCAGAGATCACTAAATTCTCGAACCTCATGTCACGAGATTCCTAATCTCATAAGTCGCGAGATCTTCGATTCTCACAAGTAGAAAGATTCCCAAATCTCACAAGAGAATTCCGATTCTCATAGATCACGAGTTTTCAAATCTCACAAGTCACGAGATTTCCAAACTTCATAAGACACGAGATTCCCAAACGTCATAAGTCACTAGAATTCAAATCTCATAGGTCACGAGATTCTCGATTCGCACAAGTCGCAAGAATCTCGAGTCTCATAAGTCACGAGAATCTCGAATCTCATAAGTCACGAGAACGCGAATTTCATAAGTCGTGAGATTCCTGAATTTCATAACAAGTCACAAGATTCCTAAGTCTCATAAGTCACAAAATTTTCGAATCTCATTAAGGCACGAAAAACTGGAATGTCATAAGTCACAACATTCCTGACATAAGTCACGAGAATACAATTGTTGACATAATTTCTATAGGTCACTACCTTTCCATTTTCATTCTTTATTTTCAACACAATGTAGACGAAGCTGCCTGAGTCTGATGCCCGACACGAATAAGGATTGAAGATGAGTAGAAATGTATGAGTTATAGAGAAGGCAGTGTGACTCGGCAACGCAGAAACACAAAACTGTTCGGTCGAGTTCATTTTGCAAATCGGTATGTGCTTCACATTGCATTGCACACGTGTTTGCAATTTGCTCCTCTGTCTTGTTTCGTTTGTGAAGCGCCTATGGTAACATGTATTCGCATCGATTTTGATGATTCACACTCACTGCCTTCTCTAGCTAAATTCCTGTTCCTTTATTTCTTCTCGGTAAATACTGCATTGTTTCCCCAAAACTATCAAAGGTTGATTCGCGACACATCACGGTACACTTCACAGCAACTTATTCTTTTTGAGTCGCGTGAACATTATTTTTTCCGTGTCCATTCACACTGTAATTCTAGCAGTATGTCTTTTAGACTCGCTATTTATTATTGTTTTATCATGAATAAATTAGGACCCCGGAATAAAGCCCAATATTATCAAATTTTATCAAAAGAGAGATTTTTACTCTTGAGATGATGCTCGGATAGGGTTATTTTTTTCTTCGAGTAGATTTCCATTTCAGTGAGAAATTGTCAAGGAAGAAGGGCCCAATCTGAGTGTAATGAATTGGATTCCGATATTGAATCATCAAAACTATAACACAGCCGAGTCTTAACCGTCGTTGATCAGAAGCTAGAGATCTGATCAAGTACTCATCAAACACATCCTTGTACAACCTGAGACTTTGTAGTAGTAATAAGTTTTATGAAGCGTTCAGAGCATTACGAGAGAATTACATCAGATTGAGCAAAACGCAAGATTTTTGTGGGAATCTATAGAATCAAAATTGATCGATACAGCTGTGAACGATCTGGATTGGTCCGCCAAGATCTTTCCCTTTATGACATCAACAATCTTGGCCTCTCTATTTGTAAGCCTATTCCATCGAGTTTATTTCCAAAGCCTATATTCAGAGCAGGCGTGACTTGGTGATATTAATAATTGGCAGGTCCTTAACCGTCATAAAAACTTCAAGGTGGGACTTATTAAATGAGACGACTATTTAGCCAACAACAAAGGCGTTCGATTCAATCAGTCTCACAAAGCTCTACTATTCAACGTGTCCTTTGGGGATTTCATGTTTAGCCTCTGGTATTAGTGAAATAACGAAATTTCCGCTACAATTACCAGGCAGCTAAATACTTAACTACTCCGATTACCATAATATACATAAGAAGTTAAGCAGTCGTCAGTACTTTTGAATATGCAGTTGGATAGCCTCACGATATGTTCAACTAAGTATACTATTAAATCCTACTTGTCTAGAATACTCTTACCCTTTTAAGGCTTTATAAATAAATCAACGTGATAAGACAATACTTTATTTTCAGGATTGCTCCAGAGTCGTTAATTGCCGATGAAGCAATTTATAAAGAAGATCTTGTAGCCACTTCATATAGTTTCACAAAATAAAATCTACCACAAGGTAATCTTTTAATACAATTGGTCTACTAAATGTTCTAGTGAAAGGAACTGAAGTAGTCAAAGAATGTTGAATTCCTTGGAAAGCTAGGAGCTAAAATTTGCACACGGGACATTATTACGAGTTAATGTAAACAATTTCGACGTCCACATTAATGGAGCTGGTGATTTTTCCCTTTTGTGGCAACTCAATCACTGTCGGTCGGAATTGTAGCATTTTTCCTGCAACCCTCATATGTCGTCTCTAAAAAGGTTACTCCCCACCTGCACATGTTGCATTTATAAAATAGCAATACAATAATGGTCGATATGCCGGCGTTAAGGATTGTTGTACAAATTAAATAAGAAGCAGGAAACAAAACTTGATTGTCTTGTAAAGCAATATTCTCTAATAAAAAAGAGCAGTATATCTTCCGAAAAAAAGGCAATTAAGTGAGCAAAAAATCCTAATAAAATTTTAACTTAATTGAGCTATTAAATAATTAAGGTTAATAAAATTTTACGTTCTGAAATTACGCCTGATTATCGAATTTTCTTGTTTATCAAAATTTAATTTCTGTTATACTTCAGAATTTCTTTCGGAGCATTAAAGTGGCAATTTCTAAAGCATAACAAAAATATAATGAAATACAATCTTGAAGATATAATTAAATAAAGACAGTCGAAATTTGAATTTAAAGTTCGTATAATAAAAGCGGAATCTATTAGCGTTTGTTTATTATATTACCTTGAGAAAACTATCTGCTGGATATTACACTTAGATTAGTTTGAAATGTCTCAAAAGAAACACAATATGATAATCAATATTGTATTCGACATGAATTTAAACGGTTTAAAAATATAGAAAAAGGTTCATAATATAAAGGGAAAATTTATCGTTCGTTTTAGTCTAAAAAGAAATAAAGTTGCAATAAAGGAAAATAAAACGTTTTCAATATATTCTCATATGCATGTGACATGGAAATTCTTCTTTGAACAGCACCAACTGGTTACAAAATGAAATACAAACGAATTCTCGCATTTTCCCGGATGTTTTCCTATTCTAAAGATTATTTTATTGAATATATTTACTTTTTCCATTTCCATATTAATAAATAATAAGAAGGCTTTTCAAGTTTAATAACAATAAAAAAATATATAAACCGTGTCTAAAAGACATTTTTGCTTTCAAATTTTTTCCTTGGAATTTTACGTCAAGCCTGCTACTATTTTTAGCCATAGTATAGAATTTTATGCGCTATAAAGCTCCATCAAATTTGTATAATGGACAAGAAGAACGTTTTATTGCCCAACCATACGAAAAGTTGGTGTATCGATAAAGATAATACCAAAAAAGAGAAATCCACTTTTTCCAATATTTCAGCAATCCAAAGATGACGCAATAAATTGAAAACAATAAAATTCAAATTTCCCTTCAATCAACGAGTGTCGGCAAAGCTTAAATCTCAAATCATACAAATCCTTTCCGTAAAATACACGCAATTGAATCTAAGCAGCGACAAGCGTGCGGAAGATGAATCTTTAGTGTAATGAAACCGGAACTTTACGAAACTGGAAGCAAGATTGATGCGACATAGACGTGAGTTAAACCTGCAGAGGAAACCAGGAAAATCGACCTAAACACCTCGTTCCTTAACGACACACCTTTTTTGTATTTTTCAGGGTAAAGACAGGTATAAAGTAAAGTCGTTAGCTTAAAGGAAATTAAAAGTTGAAAACGCGTGGCTATTTGTTTAGCTTAGCCATGTGGGGGTGTAGTTTCAAGCTTTGTATATATCCACAAGATAAAGCAGTGAAATTAGAAAGGGAAAAAAAAGAGGGGAACGGGATATAAGAACAAACAAAAAATTTATCTTGTTGTTTTCGCGACGAATTTAATTCTTCCTGAAATATTTTTACAAAAATGACAATTAAAATTTTATAATCTTTCGAGGATAATTTTTAATTAAAAGGTACAAAATGCGAAAGTCCTGAAAACAATTATTTCGAGAGAATTCCCCTTAGCTGTGTTGCTGTTGCTAGAGGAATCTTTAATGGATATCCGGCAGGAAGCTATTGACGCCATTTACACGCTTCGATGGCAACAGAACTGCCTGATTGCTTAACTTTGATCAACGACAAAATTCCGAAAATAATTATCGACGGGTTTCCTTAACAAATTCTCTAGTTTCGAATATTTGCTGTACGTCTTCTATTAGAAAAATTTTTGACTGCACAATGCACCTTTTTATGTGGCGTTTGAATTTTTTCTTTTTAGTTAATTTCGTTATTTTGTCATTAAAAGAAAACTTTTGTGTTCTGCATCATGTTTATTTACCAGTTTTTCAAGGTACAAGATTTAGATAACGTTTGTTAATGATTGTTGGATTTAGAATTTATTGAGATCTTTCCAACTTTTCGTTAAACGCTAGGGTTTTTGCAAAAAGAAATGTAAGTGAAGTATTCGAGCTATTGGAGAAGACACAATAATATAAAGGTAGACTCGATTATTACAGATCATTATCCTGAACTGGTTCTTTCTTTCATTAATTCATTAATTAAACCCCTTTGAAGTTGGTTGGTTAATTACTTGTATTAGGGCGAGGCACCCAGTATAAATTTTCCTATTATTTTCCTTATCTATCTTTGCTTGCATTATCTTATCTTCTTTATTTTATTTGTCATCAATTCATTAAGCCGAATTAATTACTTTTACATATCACAATTTTATATAATAATTCGTTTGGTTCGCATTAAATTATTTTGGCTCTATGGGAGATTCAATATTGTTAAAAATTTGTTTCGGTTTGATTATAAAAATATTTGTATTTTATCTTTATCTGTTTAAATTCTGATTAATTTTAAGCTTAATTATCCCTGGCTTTTTGTAAGAAAGTGATAGGAATATTTAGACGCTTATTTCATCTTGGATTATGACTGTCTAATGTAAATTTATAATTCACGTAGCAATCTTCTGTATTAAGATTTCTTTTGTAAAATTAATTGACTATCGTTTTATTTTCCTCCAAAAAAAAAATATTAAATCAGAAACACTCAATCACTTTCAAAACTAGAAACAATAAAAATGAAAAAATTCATTCATTGATAACAAAGAAGAAAATAAATCTAGACCAGATAATCATAAACAATTATTGCAGTAGAGCTTTAACGATCATGAACATTAATTGGAAAAGGAAATAACGAACACAAAATGGTTCGATAGTATTTTCATGAATTTCAAATTTCGACAAGATGGAGTACATATTTTATCACAGAATAAATTAATGCACGCCGTGATTTTGATCCTCTGGTAGCCCACCCTAACACCTATACAACTTTGAAGTGAAAATTGGCAATTACTCCACCATATTTAAAACATAAAGTGGTACAAAACCCAATAAATCCTGTTTGCCGAAAGGAATGAGTCAATTTAAAACTTAATAGCCTAAACATTTTCCCAAACAGAAATATGCTTTTTTTTTTCTTTTGAAGCTTATTTTTTTGTATCGAAACGGGCCGAGGGCTCAGTATGCTCACAAATTCAGATTGGTCTTTTGATATCATACCCCACAGCTGACCTGTTCGTTACTGCATGCTCGCTATCGTCCTATAATAAAAATAACGCAACTCGACCACAACGAAGCGAGGGTGAGAGGTTAATTGCTTGTCATGGCCAACCAAGTGAAATAGACCAGCAATGTCAAAGCCCTCTATATTTTTTAGCAGTTTAATATTTCTTAATTGGGAAATGCAAGTCTTTTAAATGAGGGGAAACGCGAATTCGAAATAAAACTTCAAAGGAAAAGCATAATAATTCTCAAACTATATTTGCAGTTTAAGTTAATTGTTAGCAAATATTTAAAAGCGCCGAGGTAATTTAAAACATGGATTATACTATAGAGAGCTTTTATTGTGTCGAAAATTAATTATCTTTGTAATACTACTAATATCGCTAATTGGATAGCTAATTTAGTCAGCTTATTAATAGATGCCGGTAATTAACAGGATCAAGATAAATTCTGCGATTACACCAGAAGAATCCAAGTAAGTCGGGATTTATACGAAACTAAAGCGACGCATGGACACATAGAACACTTTGTAATCACGAAAAGTGGGAAGAAGTAAAACATGAAAATAACCACGGATGCGGCTAATGACTAACTCGGTGAGTAAATTTCGTTTTAGCAAGTATAGAGAGCGCGCGGCAGATATAAGGAACATTAAATTAGTACCAAAAGAGACAATTGTATGCAGAAGCTTACGCAATTTAGGCTTGGGTTAACTTCATAAACTCTATCAAAAACAACCATCTAGAATTTAAATCAGTAAGGAGAATTATTTAACGCCTTGAATCTTGATTCTATTTTTTTCCTTTACGTTCAGAAATTTTGTTAGCTACAAGGATAGAAATTGAAATTTCAAATTGACAAGAGTTTTTTATACAAGAAGAAGTATTTTGAAGAAATTTTAACTTTTTGTTGATTTTCGTTTAATTCAGTCAATCATTTAAGTTAAGATAAAGGGAGGCGCATCACAGACATATCAAAGTTGGACTTTTGGGCAGTTTCACATTACAAACTGGAATTAATAATTTAGTTCCTTAAAGGATTTCTAAAACGCTGTTGATACTACTTGTGTATTGGAACGAATTCCTCCTTATTCCCAAAGAAGCGGCAGGCTCAGATTTTATTGGAATTATTTAAAAAGGTCTTCAACTCTCAATAGTGTATTGAGCTTTTCGGGCAAGTCTGGTTTTCGAGAAGATTGGTCTCTTCCAATTATGCTTGCAAAAACAAACAGATTGATGGTGGAAGTTCTAACTAACAACGAAGGAATAGAATAGAATTGATATGATATAATCCAGAATTTAGACCAAAAGTTTCTTTGAGTGATTGGATTAATATCAATAATATCAAAGCATTGAATTTGGAATTACTTTGGACCAGTTGGACTCTTAGATCCAAGCAAACTATTCGTGTAGATCAAGCTTTTCAGACGGAACGGTCAGATGTTTTGAGCTGGTCACGTATTGTAGATCAGTCTTTTCATACCGGTCAGCCTTGTCGGATTGGTCAAGTTCTTCCAGTTACTGACAATTTCTTTCAGTTCAGGTTCAGACTTGATTGGGAATTATTTATAAACGTCTTCAACTCTCAATAGTATATTGAGCTTTTCGGGCAACTCCGGTTTTCCATGTTGGCAATAATGATTGCAAAAACAAAAAGATTGATGGTGGAAGTTCTAACTAACAACGAAGGAATAGAATAGAATTAACGTGGTGAACCTGCAGGAGTTCGAGCGTCTCCGGACGCTGTCCGGTGATATCTATCTGAGGTCATTGAAAGACGCAGTTGTTAACCAGGTCAAGGTAGACCTAATAAGGTAGACATAATAACAATAATGATCATGATACTGTTAACAATAGGCAGCTTATTCGTTATGCATTAAATGGTCCCTTACAAAATCCTATTGCATTCGACACATCGACCCCGTACTTCAGGATTGACTTTCTACATATTAAGTTTCTAAGATTCGGGGTTTGTTTATATTTTTCTCGTGCCTGCCTTATGAGAAAGTAAACTCATGCGCATAAGGACGCTAAGATATTTGGCGGCGCGGCAACTTACCTCACTTGTACATTATTGTGCCCACCCGATTGTTAAATGGTTGAAGATTCTGGAAAAAACACGAAACTTCTGAGAAAGACAGTGGAAATCTACTCTGAATACTCGAGGACACTAAATAGCCAACAAATTACAAATCACGTCAGCCATTCGAGGCGTAGAAGAATCTCTAGATCAGTATTTCGTAAAGCGCCTTCGTGTAGTAAATTGCGAGGAACGTAACCAGATCATATTTTTCGAGAGGGTCTGAGTTGGGGGTCTCTTAAATTTTCGGGTGTGCCTAAAGCTATCACCACAATAGTTGATATTTCGTTTCTAATAATATAACTAAGCAACTTATACTGCAAACTAAAAAAAAATTGTTTCCAAATTGCGTTGGATGCCCTGTCCATGCGTTTAGGTTTGACAAATGCGAAAAAAATATAAAACTACATATTACAACAGGAAAAAAAATATTCCGTCATTTCTCACTACTTCAAAACTAGATAAAAGATGTCTAACCAAACACGCAACTTTCGTTTTATGCCCCATATACGTCCATTACTCACCCAAAATTAATCCGGACGTCACGGACGTAAACTGAGCGTTCGTGTTTGGACGGTCATCGGGGAAAGTCGAATTTAAGAAAACTTTTGGAAACAGATGTCGATTCTTCATTGTCTTTCGGACCCGTTTCCCTGTTTCCTGGCATACCAAGTTGAAATGATTAGTCTGATGTTGTTTGCAAAACGTCCATAATTCCAAGATTGCTGATTGCCTGTAGATTTTGGTTTACTAGAGTCCGGCAATTTTCAACATTTACAGTATGGAAAATAGAAATATGTGATGATTTAAGGTAATCATCAATGTCTCTTCTCCATCATCTTACCATAATCTAAGAATTCTCAAATATATTAAACTTTTGTTAGCCCTGATTGGGTTTGATAACAAGGAAGAATGTTAAAACAAGGAACTCTTAACTCAAACTAAACATATTTCTCCTAATAGACCCATAAATACCTATTGACTGATCTGACACTTGAATACGTCTCTCAGTCACCTCCATCAATCTCTCATCATAATAAACCGCGTTCTAGAAAACTTTCCAATCATCCCACTTTTAGAACATCAAGTTTGTTTACACGCTCCAAAAATGCAAAAATTAATTGATCCTTTTCTCTAGAAAACATAGTATTCCATTTACAAACCGGAGTCTCTTTAAAATAAATATTTCGAACGGGAAAATTCGTTTGGGGACTCGCGATATGGGAACTACCAGAATCACCCATTATGACAGGATTCGAGGCACTTGTGGTAGGCGTTAGAAATAGAGTACTAGACAAAGTTTGATTCTCGTTGGAACTTTCAAGCAACAAGTTTGCTTTACGATTGGCAAGCTCTTAAAACGTCGCCTTCTTAGCCTTTTCCTCTTAATTACCCGGTACAGAATTATCAACACGATCTAAAAAGTGAACCAATTTAAATTCGATTTTAGTCATATCTGTGACTGACTTTAATGCTAAATTGCATCTTGGATTTCTTCTAAACCATTTGATACCTAAAATTCCTAAGCTGTAAGTCCCTACATTAAAACGCAACAACAGAAAAGTCATACAACTACGTTTTGGAATTCAACGGGCTATTATATTAGATTGAATTGTATTTGAAACGTGTCAAGTTAAAATCTTCCTTCGCAACAGTTAACGCGTTCATGTTTGACCGAGTTCTCAGAAAAATGATGCAATGAAATGATATGAACGAGAAAAAATGCTCTCAGGCTTGTCACCAAACTTTTTACAACCAAAGAACTCTTTCAATGAACAATGCAAAATATCAATCTTAAATTGCCTAACACAGTAAATAACAAGTTTGGTTTTAATCACTGTGGGTATTTTCTAGAACATATAACAAAATATAGAATGTTTTACTTTACAAATCTCAGCTCGGCTACAACAATGCAACGATTCGTCCTGCGTCGATTACAAAAATGTAAACTAATTCGGGACCTACCTTATCACTCTTATATTACATTAACAGTTATTTCTTATCGGTAACGTATACAATAAGTATCCCATTTGAGAACTGATTTGAGGATTGAATTTATTAAATAAACAAAAACGTTGCTCTTAATTAACGTGACAATATAGTTAGTTTGGGCAAGATTAACGCTCACTAATAAAAAATTATTGCTCTCATTTCTCTCTCATTTGGTTTAATGCCGCTATTCGTTAATATGTGTCTATAAAAGTAAGTCACTTTTCTTTTCACAAAGCTTCCATTTGGACTTGTTTCTCAGACTTTTAAACAAATTTTTTGTTTAATTTCTTATTGTGAGCTTTAAGTGCTTTTATATCACATTCACGGCCACATATTAAAATGTCATTAGTTAATGCTACTATTCCATTGAGACCGTTGACAATTTCTTTTATTGTCATTTGAAATTCTTCTGGAGTAGATATAACGCGAAAAGGAAGACAGAGACAACGGTAGATTTTTCATATCTTGTTGTTGCAGGTCTACATTCTTCTGTTCTATTAATTATAATACTTGATTGAGAGTTCACAATTAACTCATGTCCAGTCTTCATTCTTCTTAAATTGAAACTCTAGTTAGGTATGCTTCAACATTTTCTTGCATTTGATCAGTAAGTTTCTTGCTGTTACTCACATACTTATATCACTTGATGTGGAAGTATAATTGTCATATTCCGTGACCATTTTGATTCCCTGCTTGTCGTGCTTTTCTTGCTTTTCTTTCTTTATTTTTTTCTATTTACAAAGTTTTCCAAAGGTTTTGCACGATTCTTTCGCCCCGAATTTTGCTTCTTTTGATTCTACTTTGAATCCTATTGTTTCCTTGACTGCTCGTCACATATTTTTACCAATATCAGCAAGACTTTTATCTGTTATTTCATCAGCGTTGCATCAATGTATCGCAGCCTTTGTATCTAGATCAGTTTTGCTCATTAATCTGTTTCTAAGATCCTCGTTACGAATGCCCAGAATAATTGGGCGCCTTAAAGCTCATCTCTCAAGGTATCAAACTCACAATTTATTAATATAGTCTTTCGAGCCTCATTAAGTACATGTTAAAAGGTTCGTCTGCACCTTGATTTTAACTATTCAACGTTTGCGTAACTTTGTGTCGATGTTACTGACTGGATATACGAGGGCAACGCTGAAAATTCTTGGATAAAAGAAAACTACTATAGATACAACAAAAATTTATTTATAATTTTTCAAAGTATTTTCCGTCATGCTCAATAAATTTGTTCATACGGCAGAACCACTTAGAGAAAACCTCACGGAATACATTTTTTGGAACTGCCTCCATTTCCTTAGCAAATTCCGCTACTGCTTCTTCTGGAGGTGAAAATGTGCGTCCACGAATTTTTTTTTTACTTCTGGGAAAAGAAAAAAGTCGCAGGAGGCTAAATCTAGACTGTACGGTGGATGTCCTAACAATTTGACTCTTGATCTTTCCAGAAATTCACGGGTTCGAGCAGCAGAAGAGCCGTGGCATTGTCATTGTGTAAACAAATTCCTCGCAAACCGGCTTTTGGTCGGATTTCTTTAATTTTTTGAAATATTTTGGGTAATGTACCACTCACTATTAACGGTTCTTTGATCTTCTAAAGTGATTGTGGCCACATGACTACTCGCAGAAAAATAACAAGCGACCATATTTTTTCTACATTTCGTGCTCGTTTAATTTTCGTTGGTGGTTCCTCATCCGAAAACACCCAAACTGCCGATTGGGTCTTTAATTCTGGGTCAAATTGGTAAATCCAAGACTCATCCCCAGTAATGATGTCAAAAATTCGCTTGATAATCTTCAATCATTTTTTGGCGCCAGTCCACACGTGCATTATTTTTTTGTTCGTTAGACAGAAGTTTGGGGACCCAACGCGAAACAAGCTTACGAACACCTAAGTAAGATTTTATTTACTGCCGCCGAACCACTATTTAAACTCACCTGTATCGAACAATAACTAATTCGTCTGTCTTGATTCACAAGATTTCTCACCCTGACGATGTTTTCATCATTAACTGCAGTTGATGGCTGCGCTCTTCATCATTTAACGATTTTCTACCACGTTTAAATTCGGCATACCAACCTAAAATCGTTGAGCGTGATGGAGAAGAATCGGGAAATGCTGTTGACAATCTTTCCAAGCACTGTTGTTGATTTAAACCACTTTTGAAGTCGTAGAAAATCATAGCACGAAAATGGTTACGATTCAATTCCATTGTAAAGCAAAAAATACACAGACGCGACTAATACTTTTAAAGATTACTCAGCACGTGGTTGAGCTAAGCACTTGAAACTTAAACCACAGATTAAATAAAGGTCAGATATTTCACTTCGACAAATTTGTGGATTCTATTGCTCTCTCTTTCTGAAAGCAACTCCCAGAGCTTGCTATTTTGATATGTACTGCGCAAGCAGCACAGCTTCATAAAACGCGTGTAAAAGAGTAGGCGTGGTAAACTCCCAGAGCTGCAAATGTAAACGTGCAGAGACAAAAAAATGGGAACATTGGTGGAATAGGGAATGAAATATCTGATCTTTATTTAATCTGTGCTTAAACTAACAATTACACATGGCACTGGTGATGTATAAGTAAAGAGGCGTTGCCACAGCTTAAACAGTGTTGCCACATCCAAAAATATTCAGCGTCACCCTCGTACTTGCTACATTTTTTTAAAAATGTGGAAAATAGACCTACAGGTGTTTATTTCAATTTGTCATATGTTTTTTTTGTGTTCCACTAGTTTTGTATTATAAAGTAATTGTTTTGCTTGAAGGTGCCATTTTCAATTACAATAATGAAATGGTAGGAGTTATAATTTTTTTTCAAGCTCGTCAAGTTATAGTTTATGTAGTAGTGCAATCTTAAGAGATTACGTAATTAAAATATCCTGGAATCCACTGCCCATTTGTGCCCTTTTTAAATAATGATCCATGAAGGTAGACATGACACATTTGGGACATTTCTTTATTATTATACTCCAATTATTTTTCTGTATATTATCATTAAGTGTCGTAAAAATAACTAGAATGGACTTAGTCGCTCATATGAGATCTGGTTTCAAGAATATTGAAAAACAATTACATTTCTTGATGTCACATCTTCAAAATCTACACAATTGAGCTGAGTCTTCACTGAGTGATTTGAATGGTCAAATATCTCATTTCACGACTCAATTTAAGCAAAAATGGTCAGAATCGGAGAGAAAGAGAGAGATTTTTAAATAAGAATGAAAATTGGCTTAAAACAATAATTTCCTTTCCCGTCTTTAAAAAAAAAACGGGAAAAAATCGACGGCGCCCCAAATTATTGTTTGAGGAACTGAGTGCGGTAAACGCAAGAAAGCTAAACAGTTACGTTTGAATAATTCTGTTGATGAATCGATATATGCACCTTAAATGAGTTAACGTTGCGAAATTAGTTAAAGAAATTACTTTTACAAGTCGTGCAAGAGCTCGAAAATATAGAAGTGCATTGATAGAGGTAGAAAAGCAAAAAATGTTCATTTTGGATGGAGAAGAGGCTCTATCGATGATTGTCGAAGCAAAACTCAGAATGAAGTCGTAAGATCTAAAGATAAAATGAAATTTCCTTCATACTAGATTGTGCAACAGGCGAAGAAAAAATGCTATCCTAAAGAAGCGTCCTATTACTGCAAGTGTTAGTCACATTGAAGTGGAGTTGACCACACAGCAAACTGCTTAGTGCAGGCACAAAAAGAAGTTTTTTCTGGCCTTACGTCCGATCAGCAGAACAATCTAAATTTAATATATAAATGGGGTTTCGACGGAAGCTGGGGTTTATATCCACACAAACAAAAATTTGATGATAGTGATGCTGCTGACTCAAGTGTTTTTCTCGCTTCCTTAGTTCCTTAACGTCTTATAAATGAAGATCCCGATTTAAGGGAAAGCACCGTCTTATGGCAAACCATCAAAGGGGTACTGCAGGCCCATAAGGATACAGTTTCGACAAGAAGATACGGAAGTTTCAAGATTACATTGAAAAACAAATAACTACTTTGCAGCCAACAAACATTTCCCTGGGCAACACAAATATACTTGTGAAACATCTAGTCTCATATTTGCCATGACTGGGTGGCAAAATCTGCAATGCTTTAACCGATACTAAAGCGACCCAAAAATGCTATCTATGTGCTGCATAAAAGCAATTCAATTCAATAGATAAAATGTATAAGTTTGGCCAAATTGATTTGGCAAAATTAAAGTTTTATATAAGATTGAATATTGAACTTGAAGTTTAAATCGATAATAGTGGAGCACACAAAGATATTTCTAAATTCAAAATAAAGAAGATTTATGCAAGTTTAGTAAGAGAGGAAATCAATGAAGTTGAAAATGCTATTTTTATTTGGGGCCTCTTCTGCTAAAAAACACAGCAGGCTCGTTATTACAAATTGAACTATTCATGGTTTTAATGGATCTCATGCCGAAAAATACAGTTCCTAAAAGTATTGGCGAAATGTTTTTGTTGGTCGTCAGAAATGTTCTAAAATTTACTTCGATATACAATAGTCCCAAAAGAAAATTATATAAACGAGCATTATTTTAATAAATACCATTTTAAGTGCTTTAAAGGGTTCGTTCCCAACTCGTTCAACAGTTACATTATATAGACAAAATAATGGAAACCCGCATAACATTTTATTTATGAGATTGAGCGGTCCTTTCCTTTCGAATTTATTTTGTATCCGTACAATGCTTGAATTGTGTTTTACGTCTTCAATGAATTCTGCATGCGCAGAAAAATGAGGATTGAGTCAGTGCCGTATTAAAATTGCTAAAACGGGAAAAGTTCTAAGTAAATACGCGTTATGTAAAATGAGAAGGGATCATGAATACATACATATACATATTTAGGAAAATAAATTAGCCAGGGAATCAGGAATGTAAATGTCGTATATTTACCGTGTAGGAGCGATAGCTCTATTTGATTATTTCATCGCGCTCTCACACAGAGAGAGGAGGCCCTTTTAGCAATGCAGATGGTGCTCATCGCGATGCGAAGACCGGCCACATCTACATATCTTATTCCTATTCCGTGGAGCGAGAAATATATTGGAAATAAGTCCGCGGGCGAACGGTTATCGCGTTCGGACGTAAATCAATATTTGTGCTCGAGGGGGGTGTAAGAGAACTAACGTCCCCCATTTTATCTCAATTTTTCTTCGCATTCGAGACGTAATTGTCAAATAAGACAACTCATTTGGTTATTCAAACACACTCAGCCAGCGCCTATGGCAATCAGCAAAAAAATTGCTGAATTCGGAATTATGACGATTATAATACTCTCTGAAGAACCGATTTAGCTTAAAGTGGACCCGCGACTTTAAACGCTTTATTAAATTTTGGTAAAACAAACAAGTGGTTTTTGTGCCAGCAGAAACTTCTAATAACGAAATTTATGCAAGGGACGTTGAAATTTTCATGAGCCATCAACTAAAGACAAAAAACATTGGGAAAAAAATTAAAAAGTTTATTTAGGACCAGCAATGTTGTTAAGAATGGACAAGAAGCTGAAGTACCTTAAGAATAATGGGTCGTCCATTAAAGACAAACATTGATTGGTTTCCATAGAAACCATTGACGATGCTCGCTTTACACTATAAAAAGTTACTTTTTTAAATTTAATATAACATTCATAAAACAGTTTGACGTCGACATAAATATAAAAAAGAAACGTACATTTTGCTTCGTTTTTCCGTTATTTTATTTTAAACGATAGAATGTTTTTGTGTATAAAAAAAAAGATCAAGGTGATGTAGATATTTATTTTTCAAACGTGTATAACTTTACGTTTCGGTGCTTTAAATGAAATTAGGTAAACATTTCAGCACGTGTACTGTTTCAAATTAACGCTAAATGTGTACATTAGTCAGAATTGTCGCGAACAACATCCATAGAAAGTGAATTTTTTTGACGAACTTTTTAATCAGAAAATTAGCCTGTTGAATATAATTCTGATAAATCTAGAAACAAGATAGCAAGTAAGGGTTAATACTTATCAAGGCTTAATTTCTAAACGAGCCCGAGCAACACGTCTGTTTATTTACGATGGAGATTATAAAGGAAGATGAAACTTACTTATTTTATAAGACAAAACTTCAGAATTAATTAAAATCAGAGATAATAATTGGGTGCAAATGTAAATTTTAGAAAACAAACCGTTACTACTTCGTTATAAATTCTCTTGAAATTATTTACGAACGGGTTTTTAAAAATAAAAATATCGAGATTGGCGTGAAGACAATTTTTAATTGTGTGTTCGAATCTGTAGCATTTTACACATAAATAAACAACAATCTTATTAATAAGAATAATTTCAATATCCCATCTGTTTATTTAATAAATTATAGGGTTTCGTTTTGAGCCATGTTGTCGGTACAAGTCAATTCCTTTGGGAGGAAACATTGAACTAGTTTTATTCTAGTCTGGGTTGCTGCTTATGAATAATTGTGATTAGTAAAACAGTTAGAGTTTTCATTGGGGAGTTTCTAAGTAAATCCTTTATGTAATAGTTTAGGGTGTAGAATGATGTCCTGGTTTTGGTCCTGTTATAATATGAAAAATTGAAATTGTTGTTATATTCAAGATTTCCTATTTCTGTTTGTTATTTTAATCAATTTTACATTCTTTATAAATTTCTCAGTTTTCAGGATCGAGGCAGAAAAGATCAGAAACAAAATATGTAGAAAATGCACTTATCCAAAAAAAAACATGAAATTAGGTAACTAAACTTCACTTCTATGATCAAATTTCAGGTAAGATAAACTGTAATTCATAAGTAAGTTGTGTGTTAATAGAATCACTTACTTTAGGATTGGCTGAATAAATGTTTCACTTTTTAAGGTGCATAAGTGCACCGTTTCATCCAGGTTTCTTCAGAAGTAACCTATATTTTAGCACATCGCCGGTTTGTTTTTTTATAAATGGTACATCAAGCAGAAAGAAGTAACGATAAGTGAAACCTTTTACGATAAGGAATCTGAAGAATTATCACCACCATCAAATAGAAGAGGATGACTCCAAGGTTCTTTGCCATTAGTACCCTGCACGGGCCAAAATTTTCAAGCTCGGTACGGCACGAAAAATTCCCGTAGCTTCTTGGGAGGCCCGAACGGTCCTAGAGACCCGAAACCCCCGACAGAGAAGCCCGAAAGGCTGAGAAGTCCAAAAGACCCGACAGGCTCGATAGCCCGAACGATCCAAAACGCCCGACAAGTCCTAACAGCCTAACAGACCCAGGCCCGAGAAATTTAAACGGCCCGATAGACCCGAAGGGCCGAGAAGTCCAAAAAAGCACGACAAACCCGAACGGCCTGACAGACCCGTATGGCCGGACAGGACAGAGAGATCCAACCGGCCCGAGGGGCCAAAAAGTTCAAAAGACCCAACGGCCCGAAAAATCCAAACAGCCCGATAGATCTGAAAATCGAGAAGGGCCGAGAAGTCCAAAAGGTGCGAATGATCCGACAGGACCGTATGGCTCGACAGGCCCGAGATGTCCAAGAGGCTGCAACAGTTCGACAAGACCGAACGAACGAACAAATTGACCGGATGTAGACCTGATAAATTTTTAAACTGAGGCCCGGCCCGACCCAGTGCAAGCATCTATTTGCGATTACTCAAGAATCTTCTCAAGTTATGGACCAAACTAATATCATGAGTATGCTGCCAGTAATTGAACAAAAACAATTAAAAATGTAATTGAATTATTTCTATATAATTAAATTACTTTAATTCGATTACTGCAGAAATACGAGGGTCGTTTGAAGAGTCCGTGCGAAAATAAAAACTACTTAATTGTTTGCGGTAACCTTTTTTATTTTTCAACATAGTCTCCTTTTAGGCTTATACACTTCGTCCAACGCTGCTCTAGTTTGTTGATCCCTTCGGAATAATAGGATTTGTCCAAGTCTGAAAAATAGCCATTCGTTTCTGCAATCACCTCCTCGTTTGAATAAAATCTTTTTCCCGCCAGATATTTCTTCAAACTGGGGAACAAATAGTAGTCCGAGGGAGCCAAGTCTGGAGAATAGGGGGGATGTGAAACGAGGTGGAACCTTATTTCCATTAATTTTGCGACCAAAACTGCGGAGGCGTGAGCTGGTGCGTTGTCGTGATGGAAAAGGACTTTTTTGTGGGCCAATCGTGGGCGTTTTTCTTGCAGTTCGGTTTTTAAACGGTCCAATAACGATGAATAATATGCACCTGTAATAGTTTTACCCTTTTCCAGATAGTCGATGAGGATTATTCCTTGCGAATCCCAAAAGACAGTCGCCATAATCTTTCCGGCCGAACAAACAATCTTCGCCTTTTTTGGCGCAGATTCCCCCTTGGTAACCCATTGTTTAGATTGTTCTTTGGTCTCAGGAGTGTAGTGATGTATCCATGTTTCATCCACAGTGACGAAACGACGTTTAAAGTCCTGCCGATTCTTCTGGAACAGCTGCAAACCGTCCTTGCAACACTTCACACGATTTCGTTTTTGGTCAAGCGTGAGCAATCGCGGCACCCATCTTGCGGATAGCTTTGTCATGTCCAAATGTTGATGCAAAATATTATGTACCTGTTCATTCGAGATGCCTACAGCACTAGAAATCTCACGCACCTTCACTCTTCTGTCATCCATCACCATATCATGGATTTTATCAATGATTTCTGAAGTGGTAACCTCAACAGGGCGTCCAGAACGTTCAGCGTCACTTGTGCCCATATGGCCACTCCGAAAATTTTGAAACCACTTATAAACTGTTCTAATCGAAGGTGCAGAGTCACCATAATGTTTATCAAGCTTCTCTTTAGTCTCCTGAGGCGTTTTGCCTTTCATAAAGTAATGTTTAATCAACACAAGAAATTATTTTTCGTCCATTTTTTGAAAATCACTCGACTTCCTCGATTCAAACGAATGCCAAACACAAAGAAATAGACCGATCTGGCTGAAACTTGGTGTGTGTTCTTCCAAGAGATGCTACTAACTAAACATAACCTCGATATGCGCCAGTAGTGCCATCTCTCTGACTTTGCACGGACTTTTCAAACGACCCTCGTACTAGTAATTGTAATTTTTTTTTCAAGAATATCTTCTTTAAATAATTGTAATCGGTAATCGTTTTTATTTTTCTGTAATTCAATTACTTGTGAAAGTAATTGAATTATTATTAAAGTAACTGGATTATAAAAGTAATCAGCTGATAATGGAATTATTTTAATTGGAAAACACAATTCATAAGTAATCTAACATCCCTATTTAGAATATTCTCGCTTGAATTATTTCAAGTTTTGACAGACAATAAATGATGTGCTGTACTTGCCTGAAAAAACTCCTTAACGTCAATGACGTGTAACAGTTGTGAAATACTGCAACATTTCACAGAATGACAGTGCAACAGCTAATCACAAATTAGCAATTTTAATGTTCCCAATTAGTCTGATCCCGTTACCGCTGACAAAATCCCTAAGTCTGCTCATTAGCAAACCGATTCATTTCACACAACTAAGTAGGCTCGAAAACTGACAATTTCATACATGTATCAGAAAGGCAAAAATAAATGAATTCGCCTTTAATATCAACGAAAAATCAGACCTGTTTAGAATAGATTGACATTTGTCAAAATAAAAAAAATTGGTTGGAAAATTTGTATAAAATGTTTTGTCAATGCTTTTGTCCAGGAACAGTCAGCTTTCTTTTTTCAACCACTTACGATATCTAATGTGTCAATGTCAGTGACAGCACTACTAATTGCTGCCTGTTTCTGCACACAATCAATGCAATGATGTAAATAATCATAAATTGTTGAAGAAAAGTGCCGTTTTTTGTGGTCGTAGGAAAAATAGTGTACGTAACTCGCTGGAAATGTAACGCTCGTTATGTCAATAAACTTATCGACTATTGTATTTTATTTGCACCATAATGTTTTTTCAATTTTCTTTTATGCTAAAATTAATAAAATAATTTTCATAATTTACGAATATCATTATAACACTGTAAACTTAAATTTGACATATTTTATTGTAATTGGCCTTAGTTCACCATTTAAGTTTTTAATCAAGTAAGCATTAGATTAAGAATTAAAAACGAAAAGTTACGCAAAATCAAATTTGGCCATACAAAACCTAAAAGACCCTGTAGGTTAAATCAGAATGCAAACTTGTAATGTTCACTTTTTGTTTCCGTTACATGTGTTTTATTTAATTGATACTTTCGGTGTGTTCTAGTATTTTTGTGATAGTTTTCTCTAGTTTGGAGAGGTATTTGAGATTGATGAGCTGACATTGAGTGAACTAATATTCTGGGACAAAGAATTATGAGAACAATCCAATCTCGATTCAGCGTTGTGTCTAATAGACCGGACCGTCCTTGATAAGGGAACACAACCTGCTAAATCCGCATATGGAGTCAACTGTGTCTAACTTTAATAAAATTAACATTTTCTTAAATACAAATAATTTTATGCAGATTTGTCGATCACAAGCACTTATTAAATTTTTTTATCTTAAAACAACGTAGAAAATAACTTTTACTTGCATTATTGTTTTGCTGACTCAATTTTGTGTTTAATATAAAGGACATGAAATGAGAAATTAAAATTTTTCTTGCCTCCGTAATTCTGTTTATTACAGCTGTTTCGCTTCTACGAGCAGATCTGTTTCGCGGAGGAGATTCTTCGTGGTAAGTTTTTGTATTTTTTTCAATTCTCGTCTTCAATAATAGATCTTTGATCCGCTTACAAACCTTTAATTTAATTTTCAAAAAGCTCTGTTATTCATTATTAAATATCTTTTGTAGCTGACAAGTTGTAATTACAGTAATAATTTTTTTTTGTTTATTGCTAAATTTTCTTGGATAAAAATTTTGATCTTAGATTTTATTTGTTAAAATTTTTTAATTGAGATTTTTTTAAAATATTCTTTTTGCTGTAGCTTAAGATTACCAAGTGTGGGGTGATTAATAAGAATCCAATAAAAATTAATTCTAACGCCATTTAAAAATTTCTCTGGTGTTTCAGAACTGTTATTTTATTAAAGTCATTAACGTTTTTAAATAAAAACGAAATGAAAAACAAATAAACAAATAATTTAGAAAAAAGAAGAATTTTAAATATGACTAATAGCACCGTTTTGCGTAATTGAATTTCTGTTATTCTAACCTGAATAAATAAATTACTCGATATGTAACCGGAATTAGTTAAAATGAACCCGGTTTCTGCAAAATATAATATTTATTAAAAGGGCTGTTACACAGTTAATGCTTTCGGAGTTAAATCCGCCACAATAAATTTATTAAATTGAAACCATAATAATTTATGTAAAACAACAGACATGGAAATACGAGCCACCCATTAATAACAAAATCGAAAACGTCGAAAGCTCTCACTCCAACACTAGCCCAATAAAGCTCATCCGGATCGCACGAGAGCTTAACCAATTAGAAGGCCACCATCGCCGACGCTGCGACATTGCTTCGAGCTTTGTTTGAGCCAACCTGTCAACTCAACAGGTGAATATGATAATGTAAACAATTCAGGTTATTTTGCATCGCGACAGTTAAAACAAACTTCATTACGTACCCAATTAATCAACCTCTAATATTCTGCGGGGACGGTATCCAGATATTTACAGAAAGGGTTTGGGTTGCATTATTTAGTAGGGATACGTGGCGCTCTTCGAGTGTTTGATGTTTACAGCTTGTTTGCTTTCCAAGCATCAATTGCAGTACGTAAATGCGTTTAGTTGCAAGGGTAAATAATTTTTAACGTACAACGAACCGTAATGGAAATGGCAATTTGTAAATCCACGCCTACTAATATTTACATTTACGGAATAAAAATAGCACGGTGGGCAATTAATCCGGCTAATGCACCACTTTATTTCAGCAGAGGTAGCTGCGTTAGAATATAAAAATAGCAAGTCATTTTTAACAGTCGAAATTCGAGGCACGCACTTTGATAACAGTCTATCTATTTCTCTTCTGGGACAGCACAGCTAGGCGGCTTGAAAAATGTAATAATTTGCAGAATGTTTTGTGATGTAGCTGTGGGAAAGAATACTCCATAATTTTGAATAAATATGGTGGCAATGCCCTGGGGTATAATGTTTATATTTCCGCGTTAAAGCTCGAAAACTACCATACAAATTATTATTATTATCATGCTCTTAAAATGAATTCTTTTTTTCCGCGTTTCGCAAAATAAAAACAACCGAAACATCTAAAACGATCCTTGGGTTTAATGGGCGAAATACCACGATTACCCCGATTAATTCCGGAATGGTATTTGTAAGAGTGGTAGTAAACGATTTGTAAATAAAACATTTAAACGAGACACCTGGCACTTGTAATACAAGCTAAATGCAATTTTTCTTTTCCACAGAGTTACCTGTAATCCGAAACTTTTCCTCTTTTTTTTGCAGGAATATTAAGTAACATTTTCTCATCATTAATTCAACACCTGAAGGTTCTGCTTCACTTTCCCATAAAATTTTTAAAAGATAGGTTTGGGGTAATATCGATGCTACTGTAATTTTTGGTGTAATTTTCGACTACGAGAAAAAAAAGTCTAGAATAAAAATTAAAGTAGATTCAGACGGTTGCAAATTTGAGAATTATAAAATGTCTTTGTAAGTAAAAAAATTTGTTTGAAAAGTCTTTTTAAAGAACATTCTTCTTCAAAAGAATACTTTACCGAACCAAACTCGTTAAAATTACATTCGTGTTTAACAAAGGAATTTTAAGTTTCACAGACATTTCTACGTATATATACGGGATCATTGAAACAAAACCCAATAATATCACGATGCAAAACTGCAATTAACTGCCAATAATCGATACAGAATCTGTAAGCATCGATCGTTTTTAATACGAATTAAAATGTCAGAAAGTTACTCAAGATTAAAAGTATTATATCGTAACGTTCGTTGGTTACATAAATCTGACTTTGAAGTTTTATGGGTTTGGAGCTTTAAATGTTGATTTCCTATTCAATGTGTTATTGTTCGGCTCGGGCATGATTTCAGCGAAAACTGAAACTGTATTAAAAAGTTTGTGAATAACTAGTTCATAGATTGTAAATCCCTAATTTTTTGCTTGTTACATGACATCACTTTTGTAATTAAATTTCTCGTTTTAGATCTCTATTTCAGGTTGTTATCTTGTAGCTCCTGTGTGGGTCTTTCTAGATACAGACTATCATCCTGCGCTAGTTCTTTTATTTTTTATTAATTCATTAATTAAACCCCTTTGAAGTTAGTTGGTTAATTCCTTGTATTAGAACGAGACACCCAGTATAGATTTTTCCACTCATCTTAATTGTTTTTTTAAAAGAACGTGGTTACTAGCATTGATGTCTTATCTATCATTGCTTGCATTATCCTAATTCACATTTTCCTATCTTGTTTATTTTATTTTTCATCAATTGTTCAAGCAGAGTTAATTACTTTGCATATCAGAATTTATTAGTAATAATGTCCCAGAAATTTTATTTCATTTGGCTTGCTTTATTCTTTAATAGCGATGATTTCTACAGGGGATTCAATGTCGTTAAAAAATTATTTCCTTTTGATTGTAAAAATATTTTATTTCATCTTTATTTATTTAAGTTTAAATTCTGGGCTTAATTGTCCTCGGTTTTATTTAAGGATAGTGACAAAAATATTTAGAGATTATCTAATGATCCATCAAACTTCTGTCATCTTGGATTATGGCCGTCTAATTACTATTTGTAAATTAATAATTCACGTGGCAATCTTCTGTATTCTTTTGTCAAACTGTATGGCTGAATATCGCTTTATTTTGTTAAAAGCCCTCGGTATTTCTTTTTGATTTTATTAGCAGTTTCTTGATAACTAGTCATCATTTTAATTTTAAGGGTTTTTGAAACCCATCTTGAGAAAATTTTTTCTCTGCAATTCTTTAACCATCACTTAGCACAGTGCACTAGTTGGGGCGTTTTGTACTATACTGGCGCTTATCAGATTACTAGTTTCCCTTAATTTTTTTCCTGTTGTGGATTAATCTTTTTTTTGGGATCATCAATTTTTCGAGGGAAAGCTTCTCAAGTTCTCCCTTTTACCTCGGTACGAATTAGCGTTTTCTATCCTTATTTACGTGCAAAAAAAGTTTGTGTCTGCGTTTACGAAGCCTGGCTGTCATTATCGTCATCAATTCCTTCAAGCTGCCGGCTTCGGCTGTCCCCAGTCTCCTTAGTGATGGGAATCTGCATCTCCTGCTATCAACTTATGATGCCATATAATTATTAAATTATTAGGATTCTCATTTCATTGCTCTCCTTAATTTTTTTACGTTAAGGCTAATGGCAACTACTTAGTTTCTATTTTGTTGAATTCGGAGATAATTTCTACTACCTTGTTTGAATTCTGACTTTATCTGTTGCTTTATTTTCAATATATTTTGTCTCGTAATTGTGTTTTTCTAATTGTGGTTAGAACCTCCTCACCTGTGCTCAAGGCCGCCTCTGCGTTAGCTGGGTGAGACCATGAAGGGTCTTTTAGTATAAGTATTGTGTAACGTCTAGAGTTTCTTAAGACATTTTACAAATTTATGAACATAGAAATATAAAAATCACTTGAAGCTCTTCCAGACTTTCAGACTAAGTGGCATAAACTTTCGATTTCAGATGGACCCACGAAAATAAATCTAAGAGAGTTAGGTCAAATAATCTGGCTGGCTACTGCACAGGTCCTATTCTACCTTGAAAACCATTCGTTCAAAACCTGTTGCGGGCAAACATAATACGGAAACAAGGTCCTTATCATTTTCCAAAAACTTCGATAATCACAGGGTCCATCTGGTCTTCTAACACATGTAAATGGTCTCTTCTCATTGCTCTGAATGAAAAACTGTTCAGCAAGATGGTTTAGTTTTCGCAATTTGAAAATTCAAAAAGGAAGTTTCTCAAAGACTAATCTATAGACTTTGAGAAAATTTATGTCGTTGTGTAGAAGATGTAAAGATCTTTTAAACGATTGTGCTATTTATTGTAAGGAGATTCTTATAAAATTTAAAATCAAAATTAACCTGAATTATCAATTTTTTGAAAATTTCTCAATTGCGCCAAAAGAAGCAAAAGTCAGACTAGAACAGTGTTATTTCCACTTCGGTGAGAATCAGTGTAAAAACAAAAATTTCAAAGTTATAAATTCAAGTTACCATAAAGTCAGACTAATTATAGCGAGTACTTTCCTGAAGTAGAAATATCGATCAAATGTTTAGTCTAAATACATTTCACATTAAGAAACGAGGAAATAGAGAGGAAGAGAGAGAGAAAGAGAGAGAGGCAGAGAAAGGAAATTTCGTTAATAATTCGGGTTCTAAGCCAGGGGTATTCTTACTATGTAGTCTTTCTGTGATCCTGCATCTGTCCTCATGAATATCCATGGAAATTTACATATCTGTATTGCCGCAATTTACAAGCTCTACAAGCAGTGGTGCCACCTGCATATACTGAGGCTACCACTAGACCATATTTTACGGTCCTTGTTAATGATTCCATACGTTTAGGTGGAATTTGAATATTTAAATTACTCCCTCTATTACGGATACAACAAATTGTTTTAATCCCGTAATAAGTAAGGAGAGTTTTTTCCTGCTTTACGCTGCTGCTGTTAGGAAGAGAGCGTTGGAGTCTAGAAGTTTCAAGAAAGAAAATATATATAAAAGGGCCGCCGCCGTCGAGGAAAATAACCGAGCAACACTTGCTTTTTATTATATTTAATTTTTGACTGGAACCCTTCTTGTTGGATGTTGATGTTTATTTGTAAAATATTGGATTAATTTTAGTCGAATGTGCTTTGTAATTATGCTTTTATAGACATTAAGAAAGTCGGAAGAGGGAATAAATTCAATTTTAATTGGACAGTCTGTTGAATTGTATCTGAACTTTATTCATAAAGATTGCACTTTGATACTTTGAACTCCGTAGCGCGGAGTGAAAACATAAAATTACTAAAAAAATGTGAGACATGGCCTTTGTAAGAAACTTTCCGCGCTTATAAATTTGCATCGAAGTTGGATCCGAAGGGCCAATCAAGTAAAAAATGCTAATTAAGTTTCGAACTAGCTATGAAAAAGTTAATGAAATGCGAGTGTTGATTTTTCCGGGAGAGCGATTCTCCTAATTACGTGCCATTTACAATAACTTGTTCTACTCAAATAACTCCGTACACTTTTAATTCAAAAGCTCCGAGCGTACACACCTATAGCAATTCTTTTTAAAGCTTTTGCACGAGCTCATTCGCGATGTTTTTGTTTGTTTGAACTTTGCGGGGGAATTAAGCAATATTTCATCTGGTTCGGCGGTCTTTAAAGTCACGTAAATGTAGGCGGAATAATTCTGAAATTTATAACTGAATCATGGCGGTGCAAACTTCAAAAATCCGAGCCAGCCTGGGTACAATTCACAATTCTCTCGCAGGAACGGACGGCAAAAAAGGAACGAAAAGTTTGGTGGCTCCGTACACGTTGATTCCATTTTATATTCCGTGTTCCGCGAACGTGTCGCTTCTGCTGTCCTCGTACACCCACCAACCAGCCACACTGAAAGATATCAGAAATTTCAGGACGACAGATTAATATAACTTCTAGATTTCGCATCCAGAATTAATAGAAAACCTCCCGCCCTGATATTAATGGCTCGAACTTTAAAGATCAAAGTCGACGGACAACATGTGTGTCGCGGCGAACTATAAAAATGTTTTTTCCTCGCAAAAGAGAAAGAGAAGTTTTATTAGCTGTTGGGATGTTTTCAGCACATACAAAACAGAATTTTTATTAAAATTGCAAATTTACAAATTTCAAAAAGTTTTTCCCTCCGGAGAATAACAACAAAAACAAATATTGAAGCTTTCGCTGTAAACCGCATTAACGGCATATGCTCCCCTGTTAAAAGTTTTAATGGGATTATATGTACTGACGTGCTATGAATGCATTTTTAAAGTTGCATCCGGAATGCACCTTCACAAGAATATTATCTTTTTAATGATGCAACAAACGTGCTTGGTATGACCATTAGTTGTTAACTTAGTTTCGTATGAATTATGGTAAGTACTATTCATAATCATCATCATAAAATTAATTAATGCAACTTTATTAGATCATACTCGTTTTTAAAACAGTGACGGCTAGTGCTAGCCTACACAGGTTGGGTATAAATAAATATAATCGATTCGTCACGATGCGCTACTCATCGATTAAGTCGATAAACCTAGAGAATTTATCAGTAGTTCATTACCAAGTTTATTTCGTTCCAGAAGCTAAAAAGCTAAATTCTCCGAACGCCACTGGCTTAAA
Source organism: Ignelater luminosus (assembly GCA_011009095.1). Lineage (NCBI taxonomy): Eukaryota > Metazoa > Arthropoda > Insecta > Coleoptera > Elateridae > Ignelater > Ignelater luminosus. The sequence continues at coordinate 33,046 of VTPC01091280.1, forward strand.
AGTACCAACATATTCAATAATCAAGTCGAAGCAGCAGCAAAAAAAACGATCAAGTAAGCAAAAAATTTACTTTTTACGGCCGTTAGAAAAGATCAGTCATCAAGGGAAGTACTTAAAATTTTCTTTAGTGGTTGTTATAAAAACCAAGAGCTGTCAAAGTTTGGACAGGATCATTAAGAGGACGAGAACAGAATAAGATTAAATCGACTTTTGCAAATCCTGTACCTAATTATCCAATAAAAAGACAGGTTAAAGCTCATCTTCTCTCCCTCGTTACAGAACGAAAGCTTCTCCATGGTATATACCTGTGTAGTTGCCGCATCAATACTAATTTCCTGTATAATCCGATGGTTTCCGGGTTATATTCAGACCTCAGTACTAGAGAGACGAAAACTTAACTCTGTTCACTCAAGCAATACACGCTGCTTTCAACCCCTACATCAGATAAGAAACTTTAGAAATCCGAGAAAATCTTTTTTTATTCATTAAAACAAAACAATAAAAAGTTTCTATTGCGGCTTCCTTTCTTTTTCTAATTCCAAAAACAATTTCTGTTTGGTCAAGTCGAGTGTAATATTGACGACATCGTAAAGTGCATTTTAGGTTAGGAGAAAAATTCCACTAAAACCGAGACCGAGTGCAGCATGAATGTAAGCGGTAAATTACCGATTACGGCCATGAATCTAACCCAGAGTTTGTCTGGGTTTGCGGGAGGTCGCCGGCGTACAATGTATCATCCCAGCACCGCGTGATCGGGAAACCATTACGAAAACTACAGGAAGTCCCTCTATATGGGTGTAATGCCCTCTTAACTTCATATATTATTGCTTTATTTACGAATTGTGGCTATTTTTCTGCGAAGTTCACTTTTTAAAAGAGTTTCATGAACTATTTCCCATATAAAGAGCTAGTAAATATGAGTGTTTACAAAGTTAGAAAGCTCGATTAAATTATTTCGTTTTGGATTTTCTAGGAATTTATGAAATTAAAATCGAGTTAGTTATTTAATTCCATGAATATACTCATATATATTACAGGCTGTAAAATCCTTCATATTTCAG